>CAUYPK010135303.1:0-42400 GCA_963574355.1 Loris lydekkerianus
GCAAAGTATCCCAGGAATGGAAGAAAAAGTATCCAATGTACTCAGCCCTACTATGAAGCTAAACTATAGCTTTCACATGAAGGCTATAACCCAACTATACCACAAGACTATGAGGAAAGGACCAAGGAAGGGGAGGGAGGGTGATGGGTTGGGCCACATCTATGGTGCATATTTTTATCTATAATAAAAAATAAATAAATAAATAAATAAATAAAAGAAAAATTTTCCATGTAAAAAAAAAAATAAATAAAGTTCAATTAAATAAGAATACACAGATACTTTTTGAACATGGACAAAATACCCACCTCATTCCACAAAATGATGTCATTCTTAGTGGAAAAATTCTAGAAAATTCTCCACTAAAGTCAGAAATGAGAGAATGGGCACCAACACCACTATCATTTCACATTGTTTAGAATGCAGTACAAATAAGCAAGAGAAATATACACTGGAAAGGAGGGGATAAAATTATCATTCTTCACATATAATTCAACTTTTAAAATCAGAAAACCAAACATCAACTGTTAAACCACTGTAAACAATAAGATGATTCAGAAATATTACCACTACAAAATTAATAGTCAAGAATAATTGACTTTTTAATATATATGGTCAACAGCCAATGAAATGTTTTAATAGAAGACTCCATTTATAATAACAATAGCAAGATATGTTTCCTAGAATAAATGCAAAGAAAAATGTGCAATGTCTATACAAAGAAAACTTTGTAAGACCCCCAATGTCCATACAAAGGGACACAAAAATGCTGATTTGAACAAAGGACAAAGTATGAAATGTTCTTGCAAAGGGGGGTGCTATATCATAAAGAAGTTCATTCTTGCCAAGTTAAACCATACATTTAGTGAAATCCCACTGAAATAATCATAGGGGATCATCAGAAACAGACAAACTGATTTTTTTTTCTCTACTTAAAAGTGATTGTTGGCAGCTAGGCATGGTGGTGTATGCCTATAATCCCAGAAGTTTAGGAGGACACTCCTAACAGGAGGATCACTTGAGGCTTAGAGTTCAAGACCAGCCAAGGCAACAATAGTGAGACCCTATCTCTACAAAGAAAAAAATTTTCAAGTGAGCTGGGTGTGGTGGCACGTGCATGTAGTCCTAGCTACTCAGGAGGCTGAGGCAGGATCACTTGAGCCCAGGAATTTGAGGGTGAATGCAGCTATGATCCCACCACCACACTCTAGCCTGGAAAGAAACCACAAAAAAATTATTGCTGTTCAGGCAGAGCCTGTGGCTCAGTGGGTAGGGTGCCGGCCCCATATACCGAGGGTGGCTGGTTCAAACCCGGCTCCTGCCGAACTGCAACAAAAAAATTGACGGACGTTGTGGTGGGCGCTTGTAGTCCCAGCTACCCGGGAGGCTGAGTATAGAGTGTAGAGAATCGCCTAAGCCCAGGAGTTGGAGGTTGCTGTGAGCTGTGTGATGCCTCAGCACTCTACCAAGGGTGATAAAGTGAGACTCTGTCTCTAAAAAAAAAAAAAAAAATTGTTGCTGTTCAGTATTTAATTTCAATTTTTAATCCCCTGTGTTAGCCATTTTCTTAATTTACAGAATGACTTAGATTCAGTCATATGCTTGCCAATGATTTTGACAGTTTCCTTTTGTATAGTAGATCTTCAAGGATCATTTTCCTTCTAACCAACTATAATCTTCAAAATTCCACTTATTAAGGGTCTTCTGATGATGAATTCTCAATTTCCCTCCCCTTGAGTATGTGTCTTAATTTTTGGAGGTGTCTAGAAATGATTTATTTTGATGATTTTTACTGTTTGTTTAGCTAGGTACTTATTATAGTCAAATGCAAATTTTTTTCTTGTACTTTGATATTACCCTACAGTCTTCTGGTTTTCATCATTGCTGCTGGGAAATCAACTGTCTGCTTATTGCTGTTATGTAAACATTTATTTATTTATTAATTTTTGGAGATAGAGTATTTGTTGCCCCCGGGTAGAGTGTTGTGGGCTTAGCCTAACCCACAGCTACCTCAAACTGCTGGGTTCAAGCAATCCTGCTTCAGCCTCTCAAATAGCTGGAATTACAGGTGTCTGCCATGATGCCTGGGTACGTTTTCTTTCTTTCTTTCTTTCTTTTCTAATTAGAGATGGGGTCTTGCTCTTGTTCAGGCTGGTCTTGAACTCCTGAGCTCAAGTGAAACTCCTGCTTTGGCTTCCCGGAGTGCTGGGATTACAAGAGGAGTCCCTGGGCCCAGGTCTATGTAGGTAATTTTAATTTATCTTTTCTCTCTGGCTACTTTTTAAAATGCTTCCTTTGTCTTTGATATTCTGCATTTTTACTCTGATGAGTCTAGTTGTAGATTTTTTTCCTCTGTCCTGTATAGGATTAGTTACACTTTTTTGATTCATGTCTTTCAGCTACCTCAAACTGCTGGGTTCAAGCAATCCTCCTGCCTCAGCTTCCCAAATAGCTGGAATTACAGGTGCTTGCCATGATTTGGCAAGTTAAACCATACATTTAGTGAAATCCCAGTGAAATAATCATAGGGGATCATCAGAAACGGACAAGCTGATTTTTTCCCCTAAGGATTCTAAGGATTCATGTCTTTCATTAATTCTAGAAATTTCTTATCCATTATTTCTTACCCATTTTTGCCTCTTTCAAATTCTTTTGCTTCTTGTGGAATGCCACTTAGATTTTTTTATAAAAACACTTATACAATACTTTCATCTCCTTTTATAACTGTGAAAATTGAGGCTTAGGAAGTAAGAATTTTTTTTTTTTTTTTCAATTTAGACTCCATGTCTTGGATCTTGTTTCTCCTCTCTTTTCTATCTCTTTTTCTCACTATACTATATTCTAAACATTTTCTTCAGTTCTATCTTCAAGTACCCTACTTACTCCTAATCAGCTGTGTCCAATCTGCTCTTTAGGATGTCCACTGTTTTATTTATTTTTTTATTTTTTTGCAGTTTTTTTGCCGGGGCTGGGTTTGAACCTGCCACCTCCCATATATGGGGCCAGCGCCCTACTCCTTTGAGCTACAGGCACGTCCCTGTTTGATTTTTTTTTTTTAATTTTAACAATTATAATTTTTTTGTGTGTGTATATGTGGGGAAGAGCTATATTTGGCTAGTTTTCAAATTTTTCTTTTCCATGAAAGTGTGTAATTACTGGCACATATTTTTTATTTAGTTTTTATTTCCTTAAATGTTTTTAAACATGTATATATTATATGCTTTGTTCAATCATTCTGAAATATGAAAGAGCTATGAGTTTAATAAAGCTATTTATTTGTTTATTTTTTGCTTACTCTTGTTTACAGTGGCTTGGTTCCTCATGTTTTCTGTGAAAATCCACAGAAGTCTGGTTCACCTACCTATGACCATTTATAATTAGTATGTCTCCATACTTCTTTATTTTTCTCCCCCTCATCTCTCAAGTCATTAATTCTTTCTTAATTTGTGTCCAAACATCTGTTAAACATATATATTAAGTTAATTTCAATTACTGTATTTTTCACTTCTAGGATTCTTTTTTTCAGATTTCAGTTATCTGCTGAAATTCTCAATCTCATCTTTTACTCCTTGAACATATCAAATATAACTATTGAAAAATATATCTGATAACTCCATTACATGTTTTTCTATTGATCTGTTTCTAGTCTATATTCTTTCCCTTTATTTTTTGTTCATATTATCTTGCCTTTGTGTGTGCTTGGTTATTTTTTATTGAGTGCTAATATTTACTTATGAAAAACTGTAGAAATAATTTGAGGGCTGGGATAATTTTTTCTTCCTTCAGAGAGGAACTGCGTTTGTTTCTGGGGCCTTAGTCATCCCAGACACCTTGATTCAATTTCAGGAAATAAGATGACTCAGTGCTGGGCTTCAGTCCATGTAAAGTTCAGTACATTCGTAGGTCACCCTTACTCCTAGGCTGTATTTCTTTTCAGACTCTGCAGGTTCCCGTTTCTTTGGTAATCCCTGAACTCTAGTATTTGTCATTCCTTTCCACAAGGCTGTTGCCAGCTCTGCTCATCTTCTCACCTACATATTTAAGTGTTAGGAGACTCTCTTAGAGGGGAAGCAACTCCCAATGTGTGACTCACCTTGCAGGGTCTTCTGTTTTCTCCAGATATTACCCTTTAATTCATTATTGTTTTGTTAGTTTTCTGAATACTTCGAGTGTATATTTGTTATATGTTTACTGCTTTTCTAGTTGTCCTCAGAGGGAATGTTGATTCTAATAGCCTACTCTACTAATATCAAAAAGAGTTCTTAATACTTTCTAATCAAAGTATATTCTTTATTTCCTACCAGTTCTCCATCAATATTTGTGGCCACCTGTTATTTCTAGTCCCCTTATTCTGTTTCTGTCTGGCTACTGAGTCTCTCATATACTTTTTTTTCTTTCTCTAACCATAAATATATATATTTAAATTTTAAATTATTATTTCCTCAACAGGTAAGTCAGGCTGTAAGCTTCTTTGGAACGCTGACAACTTTAGAAAGTAGTGGAAGTACAGCAGTTGCTGTTCTTGTGGGCCATCAGTAAACAAACTGGACAAAACCATCACCCCTCTGTGGAAGCTTAGAGGGGATAGCAGGTCTCCTCTGATCACAGTCCTGAAGATTGGGAGCCATGTGGCTGACCTATAAAGTTCTCTTCCAGTTCCACTGGGATTGGAAGGTGATAATCTATGGGCAAACAGGTAATGACTTTTCCCTGTCATGTCCCTGTGAAAAGGATTCACAGCCTTTCATCAGCTAAGCTACCTCAGGGAAACATCAAGTCTCAGACTTAGCTCCTGGTATGAAAAAGAGGCCCTTGATGCTATGGATAGTTTTTTAGCTCTCCCCTGGAGAAGCAAAGTTTAATGTTAGTTCTATGCTGTGTGTTTGGGAGGATTCTCAGCCACAGAGGCACAGTAAGGCCACCAGCCCTTCTACACTGAGTACTCTTTTACTCCAGAGAGAAAGTTTTGCTGAAGTACTCCCCCCCAACACACACACCTTTTTTCCCTCATAATCCTTTTCACCTGAGTCTGATCTTATCTCTTTTTTTACTCCCACTCTTTATCTCTTAATGGAATATGAAGGACACTGAGTTAGGTTCTTTTTAAGAATATGATAATGATGATGATGATACAGCGTGGTAATGACAGCAATAGCTAGAACCACTTATTGAGCACTTATAAATGGCAGCCACTGTACTGTATGCCATGAGGGAAAAATGAGCTACAGATAATGAAAATAGTACATCTCCAGATGTTAAAATAAATGCTTTTATTTCTTAGTTTATATCCTCCCTGAAAAATCTTACACAAAATTTTCATCTCTTTTCAAAATTCTTAAAACTGAAACATAGAAAGTGAACAACTTGCCTATGGATTTTGTAGTTAGCAAGTAGAAGTTACAGAATTTTAAATCTTTTTAAAATTTTAAATCTTTTAAAATTTTTTCCCTTTTTATTATTCTGATATATTTTCAAATAAAAATTATGTATATGTGCTCTGATACAGAATTTGTTATATATTTTTAAATAGTCCTTACAAATGCATTAAAATAAGTCCTATTATTTATACTTACAGTATATATTTAAGTGTTTAAAGACCCAAAGTCCAAAATGTAAAGACAATCATGACAACTTATCAACTATTGCTACAAGCCTTTTTAATTTCTTCTTCATCACTAATTAACTGAAGAAACTTGAGAAAATTATGTGACATTTCTGTAGGTCTCAGTTTTTCAACTGTGCCAAGTTGTACCAAACTCCTGGACTCAAGTGATCCTCTTGCCTCAGCCTCCCCCCATGCCAACCTTAAAAATACAATTTAAGAAAGTTATTTTGTATGCTTTTTACTCAGGTAGAACTTTCTTCTCTATTTTAAAATCAAATTGCCATACATATGTGTATGTATATATCTATATGTGGTTTCTTTTAAACAAGATATAAATTTTCTTATATAGATAAAGATAGATTTTATTTATTTATTTATTTAGACAGAGTCTCACTATGTCACCCTTAATAGAGTGGCATGGTGTCACAGCTCACAACAACCTCAAACTCTTAGGCTTAAACAATTTTCTTGCCTCAGCCTCCCAAGTAGATGGGACTACAGGCACCTGCCACAATGCCTGGCTATTTTTTTATTTTTTTATTAAATCATAGCTGTGTACATCAATGCGATCATGGGGCACGATACACTGGTTTTATAGACCGTTTGACACATTTTCATCACACTGGTTAACATAGCCTTCCTGTCATTTTCTTAGTTATTGTGTTAAGACATTTATATTCTACATTCACTAAGTTTCAAATATACCCTTGTAAGATGCACTGCAGGTGTAATCCCTCCAATCACCCTCCTTCCACCCACCTCTCCCCTCCCTCCCCACCCTTTCCCTCTTCCCCCTATTCTTAGGTTATAACTGGATTATAGCTTTCATATGAAATCCATAAATTAGTTTCATAGTAGAGCTGAGTACATTGGATACTTTTTCTTCCATTCTTGAGATACTTTACTAAGAAGAATATGTTCCAGCTCCATCCATGTAAGCATGAAAGAGGTAAAGTCTCCATCTTTCTTTAAGGCTGCATAATATTCCATGGTGTACATATACCACAATTCATTAATCCATTCGTGTATCGATGGGCATTTGGGCTTTTTCCATGACTTAGTGATTATGAATTGGGCTGCAATGAACATTCTGGTACAAATATCTTTGTTATGATGTGATTTTTGGTCTTCTGGGTATATGCCTTGTAGAGGAATGATAGAATTGAATGGCAGATCTATTATTAGATCTCTAAGTGTTCTCCAAACATCTTTCCAAAAGGAATGTATTAATTTGCATTCCCACCAGCAGTGTAGAAGTGTTCCCTTTTCTCTACATCCATGCCAACATCTCTGGTCTTGGGATTTTGTGATATAGGCTAATCTTACTGGAGTTAGATGATATTTCAAAGTAGTTTTGATTTGCATTTCCCTGATGATTAAAGATGATGAACATTTTTTCATATGTCTGTAGGTCGTGCACCTGTCTTCTTCAGAGAAGTTTCTCTTTATGTCCCTTGCCCAGCCTGCAATGGGCTCACTTGTTCTTTTATGGCTTATACATTTGAGTTCTCTGTGGATTCTGGTTATTAAACCTTTGTTGGAGACATAACCTGCAAATATCTTCTCCCATTCTGAGGGCTGTTTGCTTGCTTTACTTAGTGTGTTCTTGGCTGTGTAGAAGCTTTTTAGTTTGATCAGGTCCCAGTAGTGTATTTTTGAAGCTGCTTCAATTGCCCGGGGGGTCTCCTCATAAAATATTCACCCAGACCCAGACCGATTTCTTCAAGCGTTTTCCCTGCACTCTCTTCTAGTATTTTTATAGTTTGTGTCTTAAGTTTAAATCTTTAATCCAGTGAGAGTCTATCTTAGTTAATGGTGAAAGGTGTGGGTCCAGTTTCAGTCTTCTACAGGTTGCCAGCCTGGCTATTTGTTGTTGTTGCAGTTGTCATTGTTGTTTAGCAGGCCCAGGCCAGGTTCGAGCCCACCAGCCTGGGTGCCTGTGGTTGGCGCCCTACCTACTGAGCTACAGGCACTGCCAAAGATAGATTTTAGATGCTGGGAAAAACATGTGTGGCAGACACTATTAGCTGCTTTCCTTCTATCTATACAGTGCCCTCTGTGTCTCGTAAGTAGAGACTAATTTATTTCATCATGGCAATGTGCCAAGCCAGAAATCTTAGCTTCATCATTCCCACATCAAAGAGATGAACATGTGGCACAGTATTGGCCGGTGAAATTGAAAGTGACAGTTTTGGGGAAGTGTGGACTTTCCTGACTTAGATACCACCCCCCTACTGCCTACTCCATCTTTCCTTTCCCTGTCTGGAAAAATGACTCATAGGACCAGCAGACATGCTGTGACAATAAGGATGGCAGAGCAGAAAGAAAGAAGACAACCCTGGTGGCATTGTTGACAATCTGGACAGTCTATGCGCAGATTTTTCTCTTGTGATTGAGTAAACTTCCACTAGCGGTAGGCTTTTGTTGCCAATGTGTTCATAACTGATTCAGCAGGTATTGATTTTAGTCTACAACAGCTGAAGGTAATACCAAGCATATTTTCTTTGCTGTTCTCAATCAAATTTAATCTGCTCTTAGTGTCCACAAATTCGGTTAGTGGGGCATTTATCCTCAGTCACTTCTGTGCTTCCTTTTCTGTCCTCTCAAGAATTTTAGACTTTGGGGATGCTTGAAAACACCCCCAAAGGCCAGATGATTGGTTCACAGTGGCTGTTCTCACTCAGTGTTCCTTATACAATTTCCAGGCACTGTATGAAGAATATGAATACACAATGAGACCCTTTTAGCTACAAATGTGTTGTCCAGGGCTGGTCCTCAGGCTTTGGTTGGTCTCCAGATAGAGTTGAAGATGCCCACCCTGGCCACCCACTCCATGGACCACAGACTTCAGGTAACTCATAGTCTTCCTTCTGGGTACCACCTGGCCTCTCCTGTTGAGAACCTGTAAAATCCCATCCCTACACTTGGTCCCAGGACTCTTAACTTTCCCTGGTTTCCCTTTATCCACTTGAAACAGTTCTTCAGACTCCTCCCCCGGCAGAAGGGATCCACCTAATTCTCAAGATAATAGCAAGTACTTTTATGCTATCTCATATTCAGATGAGAAAACTGAGGCTCGGAGGGCAAGGGCAAAGTCACCCAGCTAGTAAGAAGCAGAAGCATAGGTGGCCTGGCTGTAGTCTCAGCACCCAGCCATGGCATTAATATTACACTACACTCTGCCTGACACGCAAAATCTCCCCAACTTGAGCATGGGTAAGCACAGCCCAACTCCTAAAAACACGGCACTGACCCTTTTCTGGATGAGATAAGGGCAAGGAGTATAAATTCCCTGTTAGTATTTTTTGCAACAACCCACTACGATTTTATCCCCAATGAAGAAAAATATGTTGCTGTTAAAAAATGCTCTAACTTAAGCTTCCTGTGTCTTAGTTTTCTCATGTTACATTAGGAATAGTCATTTCTACTACAACTTTGCCTCTATATTTTACCTCGTCCAGACTCAGTGATAGAAAAAGTAAGTATTATCGTATAAGCCTGTTGAAATCTTTAGGGAAAAAATGTGATATTGTAATAAGAAAATTGATACAACAGCAGATACTATAACTGGTAAAATAAATTTTAACTTGGGTTTCCCTAGATGCTCCCTATTCAGTTCTAAGTAAAATATATTTCAATCTGGAAGAAAATAGGGACCCTGCCAACTATTATTAATGCTCACTTGCCTTTTAATTGAAGCACACTCTTGGAAAATGTCGTATGTATCTGGGGAAATATAATGCATTTGGTGTAAGAATAAATCTTTTTGAGAGAGCTAGACCTGGGGATTTTTCTTACTTTTCAGCCATTTCACAATCTTTCTGAGCTATCAGCTCCTTTTCCTGTGCTAAGCAGTGGTGGTAGTGCGTACATTTGCCTTTTTCAGTAAATCATCCTTTTATAATTTGGCTTTCTTTCAATCTCAGATTCCCATCAGAAGAGTTTTACCTCGAGGCATATTGCAACCAATTTCCTCCGTAATTAATGCCATATCTGCCTTAGAGTCCATTTCAACTCCCAAATGAAAATTGATGAGGCAGCCAACCACAAATAAGGATCACACAGCACTGATTAAACTATCAGTCTAGTTTCCAGCTCTCATGTTATAGTGCTGAATCATAACCAGGGAGGGAGTTTTCTGGTCTTTTGCAATGTATATTGCTCATGCTAAGTGTCCATAAATTGCCCTTAGCAGATGAAGAGAAAGATTTTATATGACCCTCTATTAAATTCTATCAGAAAGACTAATGATTAAAGAGGCTCATGTTACAAGGACTGAGATTTCACAGCATATGAGAAAGAATTGTGTCTAGACTTGATAAAATGAGACTCCAATGCACAAAATCACCAAAAAATCACTAGGACAAGAGAAACAACTCACTTAGGTGTCTTTTTCAATCCAGGCACTGTGTGGATGGCTATGCCAGATAGCTGCATGTTGCCTAGGGAACAAGGAAACCAAATCCTCTTCCCACCACCCATCAATTTCAGACTTGAGGGTAGGAGTTGACTTGGAGGTTAATACAAGAGGCAACTATTCAGCAAACAGTCAGGAGTAAGACTTCACTCATTCATTCACCCCATTCATTCTTTCACTCACTCACTTAATATTTATTTACCAGTTTTCCAAGTACCATGTGAAGAATGGAAACACACAAAGCACCAGTCCTGGTGGAGCTGACATCATATGGCCAGAGTGGTGGGGGACAGAGGAGTGAGAAGTCCATTCTATTACAGGACAGTAAATGCTATCATAGACGCAATTACAAGGTGCTAGTCAAGTATCTAAGCATGTGTGGGCATGTGCACATGCATGTGCCTGTGTGTGTGTGTGTGTGTGTGTGTGTGTGTGTGTGTGTGTTTGAAGGCTTCTGGAAAGGACACTGGAGCTCTAACCAGGCTAAGAAGGGGGGCAGGGCATTCCAGGCAGTGGGAGCAATCTGAGCACTGTGTGGAATGGACAGAAAACGTGACTTGTTGATAACTCAGGGAAGTTCATCTTGACTGGAACGAGAGCATGGGGAGATTTTTGTGGAGAACAAGATGACTGTAGGAAGTCTGCCAGATGTACCTTCCCAAAAACATTTGATCATCAGTGTGAGCAGGGAGACATGAGTATCATTTTAAAAATATGTATGTATGTGTGTATAAAATTCATTACATATTTCAATCGGTTATATCTGTTTATTTGGGTATCTTTTTGATGTATTTTTAAGAAAGTCCTTTTGAAAATTAAATGTAGATATGAACCTTCCCCACACCCAAGGGACCATCCTTGACCCTCCGCAAAAGAATACTTTATGTCCCAATTTGACTGACTCTAGCTTATCTGACTATTATCTGTAGTTGCCCCCAAAGTACTGGCAGACAGAGCTGAGACAAGAAACTCCAGAGCTTTTTCTTATTGTAAAAACATCTGTGCTCTGTAGGACCTTAAATCATAGTGACATACTGAATTAAAAAGTTGACCTCTTTACTTCTCAAAGACTTAGCCATCTTGTCTAATTTTCCTATTAGTGACAGTGGTCAGCTGTCTATGACCACTGATAGTACAGTATGTGGAAGGGCTTGGGGGAAGTCTGCGGTGGGGGGACCACACGGCCTGCTTGTCCTCTATACCCCCACAGAATCAATGAACACTCAAAAAAGGACACTGACTGAAAAAAAATTGTAAAAAAAATTCATATAGAAAAAAATGGTTTAGTACCATTGGCTATGCTTGTACTTTTCAATGAGCTGATTTGTTTCCACAATTTATTTTAGGTAACAAATTTTCCAGTCTTAAAAAATGATAAGCTAATTTTTACAGCTATTATAATTCTCAAAACCAATTGACAATGATGACGATAATGATGATGATAGTAGTTATTTGTACAGTGCTGTGCCCAAGACATATCCCAAGAGAAGAACACAAATAAAATCAAATGATGAGATGTGGCTTTGCCCCAGTTCCTCTGAGCTATAAATTTCTGCAGGTGTTTTGTGTGGAATATTTCACCACATGCAGTTTTCCGATTTTTAAACCCAAGGACATAAAACTGTTGGAAGAGATTCAAAAAAGAATAATAACAGTGATGGAGCAGACTTACAGAAATGAGCTCAAAGCCTGAGAGGACAGCACTGTGGAATCAGCCTTTGCTGAGGGAGTTCCTCACTAGACTGCTCAGTCCACCTTGGTCCTGTCCATAATACATGGGCTTGGACCATTATGCATGGCCTGGCTGGCCCTGAGGAGACCACCACACTTTTGAAGAAAGGCAGGCACACTTGCAAGGTTCCCTCAAAGTGTAAATGCAAGTTTGTCACAAACTCTTCTTGGTTAGTCCTTCCAGTTTGATGCTTAAACGTGGTCACATGAAGAGGGAAGTCTCAGAATCTAGCACTGTGTTTCCCAACCCCCAGGTCATGGACTGGTCTGTGCCTATTAGGAACAAGGGCCACACAGCAGGAGGGGAGTGGTAGGCAAGTGAGCGAAGCTTCATCTGTATTTACACCCGCTCTCTGTCACTCAAATCACCACCTGAGCTCTGCTTCATGTCAGATTAGCGACCACATTAGATTCTCATGGGTGCATGAACCCTACTGTAAGCTGTGCAAGTGAGGGTTTGAGGTTGTGCACTCCTTATAAGAATCTCATGCCTGATGATCTGAGGTGGAGCTGAGGTGGTGATGCTGCCACTGGGGAGCAGCTGCAAATACAGAGTATCATTAGCACAGAGGTTTGACTGCATAGAGACCATAATCAATCAATTGTTTGCACTCATCAAAAGTGCCTCCAACCTCCATTCTAGTCCGTGGAAAAAGTGTCTTCTATGAAACCAGCCCCTGGTGTCCAAAAGGTTGGGGACCACTGATCTAAGAGACCTGAGTTATTATTATTATTTTATTTTATTTTTTGCAGTTTTTGGCCAGGACTGGGTTCAAACCTACCACCTCTGATATATGGGGCCAGTGCCTACTCCTTTGAGCCACGGGTGCCACCCCTTAGTTATTATTAATTTTTTTGGTAACAATTTATTTTTATTAATAGAAAATGACCCCTATTTCAAAGTCATTATACTTGAAGTTGCTAATAAAAAGTTAGTTTAAAAATAATCAATTAATAATTGTACTTTGACTAAGACAATAAAACTATGGCTTTAAAAAATTATTTGGAAGGTTGTCTATTTGCTTTAATTGTTGTATCCTTAGCTGTGCAGAAGGTTTTCAATTTAATTAAGTCCCATTTGTTTATTTTTGTTGTTGCAATTGCCACTGAAGTCTTCTTCATGAAATCTCTCCCCAGGCCAATATCTTCAAGAGTTATTCCTAAACTTTCTACTAGGATTTTTATCATTTCATGTCTTAGATTTAAATCTATTGTCCAACTTGAGTCAATTTTTCTAAGTGGTGAAAGATGTGGGTCCAGTTTCAGTCTTTTACATGTGGTTATCCAGTTCTCCCAGCACCATTTATTGGATAGAGGTTCTTTTACCCAGTACATGCTTTTGTTTGGTTTATCAAAGATCAGATGGCTATAAGAGATTGGTTTCATCTCTTAGTTTTCTATTCAGTTCCATATGTCTATGTCTCTATCTTTGTGCCAGTATCATGCTGTTTTGATCAATGTGGACATATAATACAAACTGTTAGAATGATGCTTCCAGCTTTGTTTTTATTACTAAAAATTGCCTTTGCTATCAGGGATTTTTCTGGTTCCATATGAAATAAAACTTTTTTTTTTCAGTTCTTCAGAGTATGATGTTGGTATTTTAATGGGGATTGCACTAAATGCCCACCAACCCAGGAATGGATTAACAAACTGTGGTATATGTATACCATTGAATAGTATTCAGCCATAAAAAAGATGGAGACTTTACATTTTTTGCATTAACCTGGATGGAGTTGAAACATGTTCTCCTTAGTGAAGTATCACACAAATGGAAAACCAAATGCCCAATGTACTCAATAGTAATATGAGGCCAGTAGACAATCTCATATACTCCAACATAAGAGAAAAACTCAATTCAGTTCAAGTCAGGGAGGGGGGAGGAAGGAGGAGGGATAGAGTAGGAGGGGAGGGGTAATGGTGTCTCCCACGTAATGGGCACAGTGTAAGGGTGTATGGCACACCTTTTTGTTGTGGGACACAACTACAAGAGGGACTTTACCTATCAAAGGCAAGTATTATAGCCTAGTTGTTTGTACCCTTACATTAACCTGAAATTAAAAAAAAATTACAGACAAAAAAACCCATTTGCCCATTGGTCCTTTAGAACTTGAGTTAATGAACAACATGACCACTTCAGGGCTCCAGATGACCCCCATTGCAGCTGTTTCACCTGGGAAATAGCGAGGTTGGTGCAGGGAGAGCTCAAGGTGTGGGTAGCTGTGCACCTTCCTTCCCCAAAGGCCGGTCTCTTTCCTGATCTCAGATCATTTGCCAGAAGAGAAAGCCCAGTGAATCACTGCCCCGAGTCAGATGCTGTGTAGAAGAGGCTGACCAGGAACACTAGAAGGTTTCAAAGCGTTAGGGTTTTTTTGTTTGTTATTATGTATAAACTGTTCTTTATGTGTTTGTTCCTCTCTGTCCAACCAGCCTTGTTGGTTTGCTCCTGTTTTTTGCTTTCACAAACACTCCAGGCCACCCTGTCACACACATCAGAGTGAAAGACACTGCCCTGAGCATAGCTCCATTCTCTCCACCTCCCACACGAGCGTGGAGGCCTCCTCCCCAAACAATGGTGAACTCCTTTCCTTAGCAGTGAGCCCCTCTCTGGTGGCCATGACCTGCCCTCCCAATCTGACCTCTCTTCATGCCTCCACAGCTACCTGACAGTCTGCCCCAGCTGAATCCCTCCCTGCTTCCCCCAATCACTCCAATCCTACTTTCTTCTGAAACTAACAGGAAGGGAGAGAAATATTAATGTTAATGAATGAAGTTTACAAGTCACCCCCAAATCAAAGCTAATAGTCTTTCCCTCACACTTAGCTGTTAGCGCTTGTTTCTTTCATTGGGCGACTATTTTCATATTGAACACCCGAGTCCAATTTTTGAGAGCAAGTGTTGATACAGGATTTTGGAGTAAAGACCCTGAAACCACATCCTGGCACCTTCCCCCGTGCAGATGATGTGAAAATGAAGAAGAAGGGTGTGTGTGCTGGCAGTGGACTGATGGTCCATGGATGTCACATACTGACTCTTTAAAGGAATACTCAGGAGCCTATGTGGCTCCCAAGCCCAGGCTATTTTTATTATTCCATGTTTTGGAATATGGAACAGGGGATATAGATTTGGGGGAGGTGGGGACACAAATATTCAGACTATAGCACCAACTTACAAATCTCAGTCCTCCTGAGCCATCACTGGAGCATAGCAAAGACCCCTCACTGATGCTTACAGTGATGTGGTGGAGCTGTCAAGAGCATTTTAAGTTATGAGTGTGTTATATGGAAGAATGCAGAATTGTGCAATAAATTTGAGATGGATTTTGACACACTATCATTGAAATTTAAGTTTTATCAGTGAAAGCATGAGCATTGAGCTATTTGCAAGTATAAACAGATCACAACTATCCCAAGTACCTAAAGAATAGCTAAAACATTACTTGCCATGTTTTCTTTGGGGTCACCTTCAAAGGCAGGATGTGAATTCCTAATACTGGATCAGAGGGTCCACAGGGAGGGACAGAGGTACTGTGGACTTGCAAGACTCAAGGAACACTAAGGCATTTAAGGAAGGGTGTGCCATGAGCAGACCTATGTTCTAGAACTATAATCCTGGCAGGACACTATAGGAAACTGTGGGAAAGGAATCCTCACAACCCTGACGAGGATCACAACCCAGCCACATTGGGAGAAAGCTAGTGAAAGAAAGCAGGCCATAAACCAAACTGAGTGATCACAGCCACCCTCTCCCCACACACCTGACGTGCTTCGAGACCAATGTGCCTGGGAAACATCAGAACAAACAATTTCCCACCCTGGTCCTGGCCAGCACTAGAGACAAGCCCCCTGGCGTGAAGATCAGTCTCTCTGCAAAAGAGAAGGACTCCCCTTACCTCTTCAGATCCCCTCCCACGTTCCAATTACACTGATAAGGTTCTTAAAAACCCTCTTGAAACTGTAAGTGGGGAGCTGGCTCCTAGACTCTGCCCTTTGCTCTTCTCAATAAAATCTCTCCTTAACCTCCCGGAATGGCACCCTTTCCTTTTTCCCCCAGGTCTACCCCTAATACCTCAGAAATCACTCTGGGAGAAGAGTCGACAGGATGGCCAGGACTACAAAAAGGCAGGCAAGGTGCTCATCTGGGATGCACAATCAGAGGAGGTGCCACTAATCAAGATAAATGGCATTAGAATGAAATATATTTAAAAATAAAAACATAGGGAAAAAAATCTACAATGAACAAAATATCAACATTTTAAATAGAGATGGAATGAGCAGTGACATTGGTAACATCCAGGAGAGGCTGGATGACTCAGAGAGATATGAGGAAGAAATAGATAATGAATCTAATGCACAAAATGTGTGAGATGGCAGAGTCATGGGAGTCAACGACAAAGCTCAATTGAGTTCATGACTCAGGGGAGGATGTGGATGAGCCCTCCTGTGACTTTGTCACATGCAAGGCAGCAGAGCATATCAAAGGGAAAAAATCCAGCAAATGACTGGAAATAGGGGCCCATGGCTCGGCAGAGACAACTGGGCTGGCTATGGAGAGCTGGGCTCTCTCACATGTGGCAGATATGTGTAGATGAGCCTTTCCAGGCAGCAGGAGTGTAGAGAAGACACAGCAATACTGAACATGGTAACAAAAAGCAGAAGCAACTTTTATTGATGCTTATCTGTGCTGGCCACTCAGCTGAGCAGTTTACAAACATCTAATGAAATCTTCTCTCCTCTCAAAGGTCTGTATTTTATCATCTTCATTTTACAGGTAAGGAAATGGATAGTTAGAGAGGCATGTAAGCCAGGATTTGAATTCAGCAAGTAAATGACAAAACCAAGGTACAAACTCAAGAAGACCAAAGAGAGAAGGGAGGCAGCTTGGGTCTGGGGTGCAAAGCCCAGGGTTTGAATTCTGGCTTCTTGGGTGTGTGAACTTGGCCAGCCCTCTTATTCTCCTAACATCTCTGTTTCCTCATCTGTAAAATGGGGTAGGAAGCAAATCTTAGGTTGAGCGTGGCAGTATACCTTGTAATCTTAACACTAAGGAGGCTGAGCCTGGGGGATTACTTGAGTCCAGAAGTTTAAGACCAGCCTGAGAATAAAATATAGACCAAAAAAGAAAAAGGAGAAAAGAATGAAAGAAGGAAGAAAGGAAGGAAGGAAGGAAGGAAGGAAAGAAGGAAGGAAGGAAGGAAGGAAGGAAGGAAGGAAGGAAGGAAGGAAGGATTTAATTAGATATTTGGAAGGAAGGAAGGAAGATTGATTTCATAGGTTTGTCACTAGAGTGAGGTTGGAATTGCCCATTGGCTGATGTATAGCAGGTGCTCCCGGTGAGCTAGCACTAGGGCAAATGGTTAAAGGGTCATGCAAATGGTTAAAGGACCCTAGTGAAAAAGACATGGAAAAAGAGACTATGACACAGAGGTTAAGAGCAGAGCCATGAGGGATGAAATCAGAGGAAGGAATGGGGGCTGGCATGACAGTGTTTGACCTGTTTACCAGTTATTGATATCCTTAGAAGATAGGATAGGTTGGAGGAGGGTGAGATGTGAATTGGTGGTGAGGAAGAAGAGCTAATAAATGAGGACAAGCTTTCCAAAAACTCAGCTCTGATGGTAGACACAGGAGCATTTTTCCTCCTGGAAGGGGAAATCCAGAGAGAAAAAGAAAGCACCTTGTCTAAAAATAGTGATGACCTGCCTCTTAAAATAGTTGGACACATTTTAAAATATTTTTCTGTTCAGGTGACTAGAAGCCTTCAGAACAATCCTGTGGAGTCAGTTAAGCAGATTGCATCCCCAATTTATAGATAGAGACATAAAAACTCAGGAGAAGATTAGAGATGAATTCAGAAATTGTCAACAGGGCAAGATTAAGAGACTCCCTTCTCATTCCAGGTGGTGTGCAGAACCAAGGGAGTCTCAATCTAGGACAGCCATGAAGAGGCTGTGTCTACAAGGGGGAGGAACCTGCTGCGTGGAGGTGGGAATGTGTGGGAGGAAATGAGTAAGACAGATTTTTAGCCACTCCCTGGCAAGGTGTAAACCATGAGAGAGGTGTTTGAAAAGTGTTGTGAAGTTTAACTTTGCATTAAGAATATCTGAAAAATTTTAAGTTTTCTTAAGACATTGAAAGATTGGAATTGTTTTCAGTGTATTGACTTTCCAAAAACCCTGAGCACATAGGGTGTATTGGTCAGGCTTCTCTGTAGAGACAGAACCAATGGGATATATACAGAGAGACATGAGGTGGGATTTAGTAGGATAATTGGCTTGCACGATTATGAAGGCTGAGAAGTCCCAGGACAGGTCATCTTCAACTTGGAGACCTTGGGACGTCAGTAGCGTGGTTCATTCAAACTCAAAAGGCCCTAGAACCGGGGAAGTCAATAGTGTGACTCCCCATCTGAGGCCAAAAGCCTGAGAAGTAGAAAAGATGGGATGGGAGGGGGGACCCAAGTGTAAGTCTGGGAGTCCCAAGACTAGAGAGCCTGGGGTCCTGATGTTCAGGGGCTGGAGAAGAGTGTGTATGCACAAGCTCTAGAAGAGAGGAGAGACCCTTTTCTCTCCTTTTTTGTTCTGTCTAGGTTCCCAGCCGATTATGGTGCCTGCCCATGTGGAGGGCAGACCTGACCCAATTAGTCCACTCAGACGAATACACCTGTTTTCTCTGGAAATACCCTCACAGACACACCCTAATATAATGCTTTATTAGTTCTCTAGGGTACTCCTTAATCCAGTTAATCTGACACCTAAAATTAACTAGCCTCTGGGGTGGGTAATATTTGGATCATATGCAGCCAACAGATGTAGCCCCAGACTTGTGCCCAGGTCTTCCGGTGCAGAGCCAAGATCCTGTTTACCAACCTACATTACTTTTGTTCACAAGTAGGACTTTCAGTTTCCAGAAGTGAAGCAAAAAAGAATTTTTTGTTTATTTGGTTTAATTGCCAGGATTCCCATCTCAACTCCACTGAGGATCATGAAAAATCTTCCAGAGAGACAAAAGATTAAGGATAATTTGCATAATGATGGTTAGACTGGGAAAGGCTTTTATTTCATTAGATTTATTTAATAATCACTGAAGGCTGGATGTCATGCAGAACTTAGAGGGGACTGCACAGAGCAACAAAGAGCAGGCTAGTCTTAAATTGTTCACCGAGCTGACCCAAACCAGATGCTATTCATGCCAGAACAAAATTAGATTCATCAGCATGTTCCTGACATGCCCTTTGGAAAGTGTGTTAACCATTTTATGTAAGAAGTGGCATTTCATCCAGGTTTACACATTTGCATACTTGTGATTTCATTTGCATATATTTTACTGTGCTGTGCTTTGGAAATACATTCAATTATTGTCTCCTTTAAATTCTTTATGCCTTCTACAGTATAAAAGGACAACTATAGTGGACCAATTATTGAAGAAAATATTCTTATTAGAAAGGAAGACAACTATGGAGCCTCGATGTTCTATCTGCCTTCAAAATTGTCTTTTATTTCTTTGAATATCTAGTAGATATGCGCCCCTATTTTCTGTGCCCACTGCATCATCCTGGACCAGGGCTTACTTATCTCCTAACTAGTCTCCTGGCCTCCAGCCAAAACCATCCAAGCCAATCTATTTCCTGCTTCCTGAATACTTTCCCTAAAACACCACTTACCTAATGCTCAGTGGCCTTCATAGCAATTTAATGGCACTTATATATTATTAGGTTCATCACATTCCAAATTGTTAACTTCTGCCTTTGTGAAACTGCCAAAAGTTTATAGCTGTGAGTATTTATAGTCACTCTGCTTTACCACTAAAGAGAAATAAGTCTTTTCCAACTCTTCTTCTCTCCTTCATACATCCTCTAAGAAGTATTGTGTCCTTGCCAGTTCCTTGTTGGGGCAACGAGGAAAGAAAAGCAGAAAGAATAGGACTGTGACAGAAGGTCTGGAGATTTTCTTTCCTTTTCTTATTTTGTGGGAAGAAGAAAGAATAAAGATAAGAAAAAAAGGGGAGGGCATGGAAAGACAAGGCCCTTAAGAAAAGATGAAGTTTTACAGAAAGATTTAGAGTGTAGAGAAAGCATTTAAACGTGAAACTTCTGTGCAGCTTTCTAACTTAAGAACACCTAAGATAAAAAAAGCCACATTGAGGTCAGGTTCAGGGAGTGGACATCTAAGCTGAGTTGAAATAGTTAGGATATTGATTTGGCTGCTTTACCAGTGATCAAAATAATAGTGATATAAATGAGATGAAAGGTTTATTTCTCTTACAAAAAATCTAGGTTTAAGGCAGTTAAAGAGAATAGGGGTTCTCTTTGAGGTTGACAAAAGAGCCAGGCACCCTCATCCTGTTGCTCCCACAGGTATTATCCTTGTCTGTGTGATCAAAATTGGTTCATCCCCTTCTCCAATCCAAAGAGGGAAAAAAGAGGAAGTGAGAGCACAGTCTTCTTTTAAGGGCAAAATCTCTGAAATATGCATATGTCATTTGCCTGAACATGCTCGGATGGTCAATCCTAGCTGCAAGGGAAGCTGGGCATTTCTATGACGGGCAAAATTCAGTGGATTATGTTACTAAAAGAAATTGTAAAAAACTATAAACTTAGAGAAAATTAATAGTATGTGCACACATTGTTAGATAAGAAGAAATATATTCTCAAATATAAGAAAGCTTGAATAAAATATAGAAACTTAGACAGTTCATCTATGTTTAGATTGCACAGGTAGGGTGTGTTTGGAGGGGTATGCTATAGCAGGGCTGAGGTCTATGACTCTGCCCATAAGTGTGTCTCTGGTTCAGAGGTCAGCAAAACTTTTCTGTGAATGGACAAACAAAATATTTTTGATTTTGTAAGTCTTGAAATTTCTGTCAAATCTTGTTAACTCTGCCACTGGAACATGAAAGCAGCCTAAACAATATGTGGATAAATAGTCATTCTTATTTTCCAATAAAGGTCATTTTTTAAAAAGGCAGTAGGCCAGATTTGACCTGTGGGCTGACCCCCTCTTTCAGTTGACAGCTTAAAAAATAAAGTTCTCTGAATTTAGCATCTGGCTCCATCAAATATAATCCACCATTTACTTATCAATTTGTGTAACCTACCACATTCTATGCTAGGCCCTGGGATGTAAAAGGAAGGGAGATACAGTACCTGAAAAGGGGAAGGCTTTTGTCAGAGAAGGAGACGTATAAGGAATGCATCATAGTATTTTTTTGCAATAGCTGTATGGGTCAGATATGGAACACAAGGCAAGAGGGCCAAGGTTTGCTTGAGTTCTTGGGAGGCTTTTCAGAAGCAAGCTTTATGTGGCGGCCTGGGACTGAGTAGAATTCACTCTGGCTGACCAAAGAGGGGAGGGATTTAGGGGGAAGAAACGGCATGTGCATAAAAATGGGAGAGTTGGGCATGTTTGGAGCACCACCATAAACCAGATGCTAAGTTCAATAGCAAACTTGGAGCACCACCTCCATGAACAAGTGTTCAAGGAGCATATAGGTGAAGGAGTTCAAGGAGCTTAGGAGTTCAGATTATGAAGTTAGCTTAAAAGTCATTCTTAAAAATGTTGTCTTTTGTTGTAGATAATGGGGAGTCACTGAGAGAAAAAAAGGAGAACCATGCAGTGACAGTGTCAGATCTGAGGATTAGAGAGATAACTCCTGTAGGAACATGTACCACTGATGGGAGGGAAGGATGATTAGAGCAGGGAGGAGGGTGAGGGTTCCCTGCTCCAGTCTTCCCGTGTTTAGAAGGAGGGTGGAAGAGGGTGATATTAGTGAGCAGTAATGGGCAAGGCGATAAAAGAATGAACTCAAGAGATTTTTAGGAATTTGAGGTGATGTGAACTTCTGATTTATTAAAAGAAAATTGTGTAGGGAGAAGGAAGAATCAGGAATGACCCTCAGGAATTGACTTGAGTAACCAAGTGCATGATGTCGCTTATTAAGACACAGTAGAGTCAGGTAGGGTGGCTTATGCCTATAATCCTAGAACTTTGGGAGGTCAAGATGGGAGAATTGTTGGAGGCTAGGAGTTCAAGACCTGCCTGGGCAACAGCAAGATCCTGCTCTCTACAACAATAAATAAATAAAAATAACAACAATGAAGGCACAATGGGGCTATAGAAGAATAGGTCTGGGGAATTTGGTACGCAATTGATACACTTATGGAAAATCCCAGTGACGTCTAGTGTACAGTTGTCAGTTACCTGGGAGAATGTGGGGATTAGAACGACAGACCTAAGCAACAGACATACTTCAATTTTTTAGAAGGGAACATAGTCACTTACATTCTGTTACATTCTGAAAAACGAACATGTACAAAGTGCAGGGAAATTCAAAATATGAATGTGAGATTTGAAATCAAACTCTGCTTATGCTAATAACCAAGTTTTGCACTGAAATTCCTTATAACCAATGCAAAAATGAGGATGTTGCTTGAGTCACAGTGTCTATCAGGTAAACATCAGTCATTTGGGGGAAGCCAGGCAGTCTTGGTACTGAGAGTTTACAAGGTGATGTCGTGAGAAACTTCTCCAACAATACCCTCATAAAAAGCAAAATGAACATCATTGGACTCTTTATTCTTTGGCTCTAAAAAGGGTCAAACTGAAACAAGAGCAGTTTTATATGGGTTCTTTCATAGAGTGTCTAGCTCAATAACCCTTCGAGGTGTTGTGACACAAACAGATCTGAACCAGGTGGAACCTGGGTGACATTCTGGTTCCCAGGGTGGGCACTTACCAAGGAAACGATGGCCTTACAGACTTGTCTTAAAGAAGACAATTATTTTCCTCTCTTTTATAGACTTTGCTTAACTTTATTCCTTTGTACATTTAAGTGGCTTTTCTAAAGAAAGCTAGCATTATAGGGCCAGTGTTTTCAAAGTCACTAAGTTTAGGTCAGAAAAAACTTTTCTTGTTTAAAATGTTACGAATTTTATTATTCTACTCTGCTGTGAGCCATTATCTGGAACATAGGAAGGGACTTGTACTGAGTCATTATTACCTAGCACTTTTTCCTTTCTCTGGGAAAAAAAAAAGCGGTTAGCTGAGTAAACTTAGAGTCTAAAACAGGATAGGAGCAGGTTATCTAAGTTAGAAAATATGTTTGTCATTTTCCTCTCAAAAAGGAGCATCTCTCAACAGCATGTCTCATCATCTCGGCTGTCTGGGTTTTGTTCTTTACATTGAAGCAGAATCAGATCCCTTCTGTGCACTGTGTACAGAATGCTTAGTGCATGGCAGTGACCTGAATTTATCTATAATTATCCTTCAACCTTTTATGATTGGAAGATATTGGGAATTGAGTTGGTGAAGGGAGCAAAGGGGTGGAAAGATATATGCAAAAAATTGTGCTAAGGGTGGGGTGTATAGATGTCACGAAGAGATTTACTCCATCTGCATCTAGCTTAGATTCCTAATATCTTTCCTCAGAAAACTTTTATTTTATTTTAATTTTATTGAAAAATTCTAAACTTGTAGCTGAGATTACTTTAAAGTCTTTTTTGGTAATTATAATACCTGAAAAAAAAATAACCCAAGCATAAATACATGTACATAGCATTACAAATTGTTATGAGCAAATACTTGGGTAACCATCACACAAACCAAAAAAAAAAAAAAAAAAAAAAAACAACAAAAAACCCATTTTGACAGAATTCTAGAAATATCCCCCAACGGCCACGTGGCCCTTGCCATCACCAACTCCTCTGTGCCATAGTGATAGTCATTATGCATCTCTAAATGTCAACTTTTGGAACTTTCTATAAATGTAATATTTTGTTAGTTTCTCTCACTCAACATTAAGTTTTTATAATTGCACCATAGGAATGTATGCTACGATTCATTCACTTTTTGTCTGAGTAAACCCCAATTACTTATCCATTGTATTAATGATGGCCATTTGAGCAGTTTCCAGGGGGAAATCTCTCCTTCCCATTCCCTTTCTTCAATCAATCCTGCTATTCTGCTTTGACAATACATTTTCCAAAAATAAAATAAGGTTTAAAAGAGGAGATGAGGAGTGTTGGCCTACTGACAGCCATTACAGACTTTTTTTAGAAAGCCATTTTATATGAATTCATTTGACCAAACTTACCTTTTGATTACACGTGATAGGTAAAAGGATGCCGTGCAAATGGTGAAATACTAAACATATGGAATCTTAGTTGTTATACAATTTTTATACTTTTACAGTTAGGTCAATTAGCTGATATTAATGAACATGTACAATGTCAGGCTAATTAATCTTCTCAAAGCTCTACAGAGTAGGTGCTATTATCATCCCCATTTTATAGATGAGAAACTGAGGCACAGAGGTGGCGACTCTAAGCAATCACACAGCTGTTAAGTATTGCATTTAGAATTCAACCTACATGATCAGTTTCCATAATCAGGCTCTCCACTATTGCACTAAGTACTTTAACGAAGAACAAGGTGGAGCTCACAATTCTGTTTATGGTATGCTTTCAAGATTGTATGACAGCTCTGAGGAGGAAAAAAACCTCATATATATGCAATAATCTGTGTCAAAGCAGAAGAGGGATTTGTAGGCAGGTTCACATGCAGCTTGTTAGTTATCTTCATTTTTCCTCCCACTTGACTGAGTCCTGCACATTTGGGAGGACTCCAGAAATCCACCTCATCAAGTACTCACATAGGAGCAGATCCCAAAATCTATAGCCAGGACTCATTACCACATGTGGAGAAGGTAGTCTTGGAATTGGTCACAGCCCATGGGCAGGTTGCTGGGCCACAAGGATATAAGGTAAATAGGCAGAGGCATTTCATTCTGCACAAAATCTGCAATGCTTTCCATGGGACCTACCTACGTGTAGCACTCAATAAATGTCTGATGAATAAACTAAAAGAGAAAATATAAAACTGGCTTGCCTGGTTTTATGAGACTGAATCCTTTACCTGTTACTGAGAGTCTTTAGAATGCCATTCTGATCACAGCTCTGATTTCCAAGCTTGCTTCTTCTTTGGAAACAAGTTATTCTTTGGGGCCTGCTGTGGGCATGCTCATAAACAGCGCTACACATGACACTTTCAGGTAAAGCACTTGTCTGCAGCCATACAGACACAGCTGCCCACATGTGGCCTTGCCTTTCGCCTCCCAAAGCAAAGACGGTCAATTAAAATCTCGAGTCATTTACACATCTCCTATTTTTCTTCAGTTGAACATCTTGTTCAGGACAGTTCTATTAATATGATTTATACCAATAAGCAACATGATCCCTATATTAATGGATTTGTCTTTTTTCTCCACACAAATTTTTCCCTGTATCTCTGCTCTGCACCAACGTTTATTGTCCTTTTGACCCTGTAGATCTTTGTTAGCACTGATAACTTCTACAGGGACTACAAATTTTATGCCATCTGCATCTTAAATCATTCATTTTCTCATTTTCTAAGTGCTGACTATGATCATCCCTTGCATTTACTGAAATTAGCATGGGTTTTAAGCAATTAATCAAAAAAGAACAGAGGGCTTTTTTTTCTTTTTAAAGAAAGGTCTTTGCTATTCTTTGTGGTTGAAACAGTCGACATTTTGTTAAGAGATTTTTATCTGAGTTTAATTCTCTAGCTTTAATGTATTCTTAACAGTTATAAATGAAATGGTGTATCTTAAATGAAAGTGTATCTATGGAAGCCTAGTTATGTCTGGTCTTTAAAATGGACCATTTCATTTCATGCATGCCATAGAATCTAGAATTTCACCTTTACTCATTTCAATTTCTTTACTGAAGATGACTCTAAATTCCTACATCAATTGATTGGATATATCAAATTGTAGTAGTAATTGTTCAAAAGTACATATTTTATAACATGTACTAATAGAGTAATAAAATATATTACAATAACAATATCCTCTGCCTGATAGAATTTCATGATGAGAATCCATTAGCTCGTTCTGCTTGTATCAGCTTTTGAAAATGCCTTGCATTGTGGTGGAAGGGAACTGCTCTGTATAAGTGAACGGGGAAAATGGGAGTCAGGCAGGAATTTCTAGGAAGGCTGGGAAGAATGAAAGATGTGAATGGGTGCCGAGGATGCGCCTTTGACATTCAGGGCACCACCTGCACCTTCCCTGTCATAGTCCAGCAGCTGCCCTCACCCCTGAACGAAGGTGCTTTCCTGAGGTCTCCTAACGCCCAGTGGCCTCGTCTCACTCTGCCCTGTTTTCCTCATGCAGGGCATTAGCCCTTCCTTCTTCGGATTTTCTTCTTCTCTTCCCTCCCAAAATGCTCACTCCCACTTCTTCAGGGATCCATGTTGCACATTGGCCTGCTCTGCAGGTCCCATCTCCTCTCTGCTGTCCTTCCCTGCTGTGCTCCACTCCTGACACTTTGTCACCACTCCCAGGGCTGGCCTCTCGCCTGAGCTGTGGTGTCCATGTCAATGGCTGGGAAAATCCAGGAAGCTCCAACTCATCTGGTCCCGAACAAGACAAAGTTTCACTGTCCCCCACATCAGCTCTTCTCCCTGTGCTTTCTACTCTGTCTCCCACGGTCCCCTGGGACTCTTGAATGACACACATCTACCCACCTGACACTGCATTGTTCGCTTTTGTCCCCTGTGTTTTATTCCCAAGTCCCATCTTCTTCATTTCTGCTCCCGGAATGTTGGGGTAGACCCCTAAAGTGGTCCCCTGATTCCTTCCTGTTTTTTTTTTTCTGACTCATCCTACTCAGTATTGGAAATTGGTCCTCCCAGCATGTTCTCAGGCCAAGCTGCTACTAAAAACAACTCTAGTGTCCCTTGTTGTTTGCCAATTGAAGCCTATTAAAGTTCCTCCAAGACCACACCATAATTTCTTCCTAGACTTGTTTTCCACTACTTGTTTATGCTTTGTACTTCAGCCAAACCTAAGTGCCTATAAACATAATAGTTAATGAATATTATTCCCACTAGCTCTCAGATATTGCAAATATGTGAACATATAAACAACTAAATAGCAGTAAGAACAACCAGGTAATAAAGCCTATGTACCATAAGACTCTTAACCACTACCTTATAATTTTGTGGGAAAAAGTAAATTATTTTTATTCTTATTTTAATTGCGTACATTCTCTAAAGAATGATACCAAACTGTGAAATATTTTCGGGGGGGGGACATTTTCGTCTCTGTTTTGTAGAAAAGAATCTGACAGCTAGAACCTTTATAGCTGACTTTCTATTCTCAAAACTGAAGGATGTTTAACTTACATGGATTGTACACATATTCTTTTGATCTTAACCCCTTATTTGGCTTCACATGTTTCCTGGCTCACATTTCTACCATCACAGTCACAACACATTTGACATCCTTCTCAGTGTTTGCATCCCACAGGCCCTCATTAGGAAGTAGAGCCTCATTTTGTATCTAGTCTCTCTGCCTTTGCACACTGTCAAGACCTCAGCATTCCTCCCTGCTTGATCTCAGATGTACTTCAAACAGACTCCTTGAAATATGAGGCTTTGCCTTCCAATCTTTGATTTCTTACCTACATACACAATGTGTAACATGTAATTTAATAGCTTACTGAATTTAAATAAGTAATACATTTACAAGGATATGATTTTTTTCTTCTAGAAAGCTGAACTTCTCAAATACCATTGCCTTTCAACAACATCTGGTCAAGTCATTTTGATTATCTGCAAGGACAATCCAGTGTTCTTTATTACATCATTTTTAAAGTGGGAAACTTCTTTATGTAGGACTTTCCATTTATAAGTAGGTTGGTCTCCTGTCTGCCACCTTCCATGAGCTGGGAGGATGTTCAGGAACTCACACCATGTAGTGAGTCGCAATGGTGTATTTTGGCTCTGTGGCAATTGGGTAATTGCCTCTGACCCAGCACCTAAACTGTGGTTTGCAAAAGCTACAGGGATTTTCTTTATCTCTGACTTGACTGAGTCTATTGTGTAATTGGCACAGCATGCTATTTCTAATATGGGGAAAAATGAAGGACAATTCTCTAGAGGCAGACAAGGAATTGATTCCAACACAGGGATTGATTACGTCTCAGACAACTCACTGTAACTTAGTGGGGGAAGCAGAGTCAATGAGGCTGATATAATGGTTTCCTCTACAAGCATTGATGCAATTAGCAGCTCATTTTAATTGAAAAGGGGCAGGAACTCTTAGACATGTTCCTATGGACTTCATCACAAGGTAGGGACTGGTAAGAAAATCCATGACAGAATTCATTTGGGGGGAATTATAATGTGTATTTAGTAATACCAATTCTAGGGAAAAGAAATCATTTTAATAGGCTTACGTACTAAGTTTTAACATTGGCTTGGCTTAGTTTATAGGTAAGAATAATGTAGCTTATTTACAAGAGATAATTGAGGGACTATTGAGGAGATAACCTCTATCCAAAAAAGCCTCTCTGGTCATGCAACTCTTGCCCCTAAATGTTTGCCAAATTTGGTGGGTTTTTTAGGACTAAAGCATATGATTTTGAAGTTACTCATTCATTAAATACAAAGATTATGACCTAATCTGTCATTTTCACTTTGTTCTATTCAATAGAAACAGGTCACTAGGTCTAGTCTACACACAATGTTAGGGGTTTGTTCAAAGAATGTTCAAAGGTACTTTCGTTGGTAGCCATTTCAGAAGGTGAAAACTAAAGCCAGAACTGGGGTTAAGTATCACCTGGAATTCTGATCCACTGGGTCTAGAAAGGGATCCAGGCTTTGCATTTTAAGAATCCTCAATGAATCTGGTCTACAAATTGCATTCTCATAAATATTGCTCTAAATATATAGGTTATACAAGATTTAGATATTAGTTATTAATTGTTTTAGATTTATTTGATAACATTTTCCTCCAAGAGCATGTTGGAGGATTGCAATAAAAAACAGCTAGGTTTCAAGAGAGTCATGGTGGAAAGGAAGTATGCACCATAGGACAGCTGCTTGAGAAGACAGGCTAGGCTGGTTGTCGTGGCTGAGAGCTCTGACTCTGCGATCAGAAGTCAGAATGAGTGCGTTGGGTACATGTAGCAGGCAACAGGGCCAGGATGAGGTAAGGTGAACAAGGAATCTCAAGGGATTCATTCTCAGGGTTGTACAAGAATGAATATTTCATGGCTTGGCACCCGTAGCTCAGTGAGTAGGGCACTGGCCACATACACTGAGGCCGGTGGGTTTGAGCCCAGCCCGGGCCTGCTAAATGACAACAACTATAACCAAAATATAGCCAGGTGTTGTGGTGGGTGCCTGTAGTTCCAGCTACTTGGGAGGCTGAGGTGAGAGAATCATTTAAGCCTAAGAGTTTGAGTTGTGAGCTGTGATGCCATTGCACTCTACAGAGGGTGACATGGTAAAACTGTCTCAAAAAAAAAAAAAAAAAAAAAAAAGAATGAATGTTTCCTTCAATTTTGCACCCTGGGCATGTCACTCACTTTAGTTTTCAGCTTCTGAAATAGCTCCCAGTGAAGCCCACCTTCTAGTATTCACACCTTTGAACGATCTCCTACCTTTCCATGTGGGCTGGAATAGAACAAAGTGAAAGTGATAGATTAGTTATTAAAGACTGGAATTTTACCTGACACTCTTTATTTCATTTTCTAACTCTGACAAAACATGTCATTCTTTGTGAACTGCCCTACTGAGAGGTCATTGTGGCAGGGGACTGAGGGCAGCCTTCACACAACAGCCAATAGGATACCAAGGCCCCAAGGAACTAAATTCTGCCAACAGTTACATGAGTGAGCTTAGCAGTGGATCCTTCCCTGGTTGAATCTTCAGATGAGACCACAGCCTAGGTCAACACATTGATTGCATCCTTGCATGGGATCCTGAGCCAGAAACTACAGCTAAGCTGTCCATTGATTCCTGACCACTAAATTCTGGATCACTTCATTATGCAGCAATTGATAACTAACATAGTGCAGGAAGATTTGGGTCATGGTAGCCACTGTTGATTGCTGAACCCTAAAGAACAATGTAAACAAGGAAATGTAAGAAGTTAATGAGGACACACTGAATCAATATCACGACTGTATCTAGGGATGGTTCTTTCCACAGGAGGGGTTGCTTTTTTTCTCCTTCATCACCTCTTCCAATCCCTTTCTCTTCTAAAAATAAACAGAAGAGTCATTGTATCAGAATTGCCTGCAAAACTTTGAAATTTCTTCTATTAAATCTCCAAGATTATCACCATCACCACCCTGACATCTGATCTTCTGCCCTCAAATTTGCTACAGTTCCCAGTAAAAAAATGACTATAACTAATAGCGGCAATTCTCATATTTTCCACTTACCCAAGTCCTCCTCTACTTAGCAGCCACATTCACTAGAATGAAAAAATTAAAATGACTGATGTTGCAAGAATGTGGTGCAATTAAGACTCTTATATGTTGCTAGTGGTAATGCAAAATGGTGCAGCCACTTAGGAAAACACTATGGCAGTATCTTATAGAGTGAAAGCTAAATCTGCCTTAGGACCTGGTAACTATGCTCCTTGGAATCATTCCAGGAGAAATAAAAACTTGTGTTCATGTAAAGACTTACATTTAAATATTTATCGCAGTTTTATTCATAATAGTCCAAAGCCAGAAATAATCCAAATGCTCATGGACCAGTGAATGGATGAGTAAATTGTGGTGTAGACTGATACCCAGTAATGACAAGGAGCAGACTACTTATACTACAGCACCACTAACCTCAGCAACATCAAGCTAGGTGAGAGGAGCCAGACACATAAGACTATACTCTGATTCTAATTATGCAAAATTCTAGAAAAGGCAAAACTATAGTGATAGAAAGCAGATAAGTGATTTTCATGGGCCAGAGTTTGGGGGAGAAGATTAACTACAAAAGAACACAAAAGAAATTTTGAGTTAATGAAAACATTCTGTATCATGATTATGGTGGTGGTTATGCAACTGTATTCATTTGTCAAGATTCATTAAACTTTGAGTGCATTTATTGCATATGAATTACATCTCAATAAAATTATTTAAGAAAAGAAAACTCCAAGTGGCCACATAGAATCAAAAATTGAAGTAATTTAAGTTCTGTTTCTTGTCTTTACATTCATGATACAATCATCGTTCTTTTCAATCTATCATTTAAATGCAAGAACATGAGGGCTATCTGGAAGGTATCCAGCCTTATTACAGCTCTCGTGTGTACTATCACAGTGGAGACATGGGAACTGATACCGTATGTGCTGGAAGCCAACTGTTCAGCAGAGAATTCTCTGAACTACTTTCAGTATGGAATAGAATGGTTATTAAAGGGAAAAAACAAAAATGTGCTACTTTGAAGCTTACTTATATTCTATTTAAAATTCAACAATAACCTCAGCAATTGTTCAGAACCAGTCTGATAAAAGATTTTTTGGAAGGAGATGAGTGTTTCATCACTGATACTGTTTAGAATTCCTAGCTGATGGTGATAATAAAAAGTAGACCAACTTTAGTCAGCTTTATTACTGTTTTTAAATTCTTTACCCATGCTACACCCCCTATTGCCTGAAGCAGGCCTGAACTCTTTCCCTCGCCTCTTTATGACCTAGTCAATAATTGTGGTTTCCTAGGACCCTAGAGTAATAACACAAAGTCAGAGGCCAGCCCGACCTGTAGAATCTTTGAAAACTTCATTCTTATTCTACAAGTATTATTGATTGCCTACCTCTGTTCTAGGTGCTAACAATTTCAGGTGAGATGGTCACAGATGTCCAGGACTGATGACATCTACTGACATTGTGAGCGAGTAATATAGTCTCCAGCAGGTCAAAGAAGTAGACTTTTCGAAAATTGCAAGTCTTCCTCTCTCCCCCTTAGATTATCTTTCTCAGTGTCCTCCTAGGTGAGCACTTTTCTTCCAGCACAATTCCTTATAAGCTTCAAGTGCAGAGCTCAAGGGAGGGATCAAAAAAACGGGACCTTCTACACTGACTTAGGTCTATTTGTCTTTCTTATGGACTTGCAACATTCACCTGTCAATTAGCTCTAAGAAACCTCTATCAGAAGTAAGGTGCTTTTGAGATTTTTGATGCAAGGAGACAGCTCAGAATTATACATGACCTTTTTGATATTCTACATTCCTAGCTAAGGCTTACATAGCAAATATCTATGCTATAAAAAAGTCTAAGATAAAAGTCTGTGCAAGCAGTTCAGAGGGATAAAAGGCCGATCATGGAAACAAGGGGAAGGCAAGTAAAGGCTAAATTAGGTCCACAAGAAACCTCTGTCCTTCTAGAGGGCTGCCTCATAGCTTGCCTCAGTTCCATTTGATTTTTTTCTTCTTTTAAGCCTACCTAACAATTCCTTATTTAGAACTGTAAAGCTATTTAGAGTATATGAGTCAGGGTCCAAAATTGCAGAGGTCAAGAAGCTTCTTTATGATTAAGTGAATGACCACAGCGAGGTCAATATCAGCTTCCCCGAAACTTCTTGTCAACCAAAGCTCTTGTTCTTCCCAAAGAAAATTCAGATAGAATCTCTGAACTCATATTGAGGGTTCATGACAACTTTTATATCTTACATGTTAGTGGTTGCAAAGAGAAGATAATGAATTTTTTTCTGTTACTAATGCACTGTCTTCCTTTCAGATCAATGTTACCACGTCCTTTGTTAATTTTATATTCCATCTTAACCAATTCCTTTCATAGGTATGACAAAACCATTGGCTGATTTCAACAGGGGAAAGCATTTTTAAAAGATGAGGAAGAGGAATTTTGACTTTACATGAACACTGCAATTCATTTTTAACATACATAGATAAACCACTGGTGATGAAAATAACTATTAAATATAACTGATATGATACTACACTGTTTACACAATGATCTATGATCTTATTTTTTGCTTATTCATATAGTTTTGTATGCTTTTCTCAAAACCTTAAGGCCCCAGAAAAATAAGACTCAAGATAAATTCTTTGGGCTATTTTATCTTCTGTTAAGAGTGTGTCTTTAGTTGCCAGGGAAAGGTATGTTCATGAATTCTCTTACCCATGTCAAGGCCAATTATAGCTGCATAAAATAAATCCAGCTGTGGCAGAATGATAAAATTCAAGTTTCAAGATGACACAAAAGTCACTGAGTCAGCTGAGAACCAGAAGCTTTGGGGCTAAATTGAATGTCACTGCTGGATGGGGAAAAGAAGGCACTGACCAGTGTTACTGAGATGACACGGCTCTGGACTCCTGTTATCTGTGTTAACTCTGTGTTAGTTTCTATATTTTCAATATGTACAGATGGGGTGGCTTGCATGGTATGGTCATATGTCCCCTGTCACTATTTTTGGAATTCTCTAGGAGGTTTTCATGCAAAGGAAGCTTTTACTTTGAAAGGCTTAAATGTTATTTTGCTCTACAGATTGTATGTGAAAAGGCTTGCTTATTCTCTACTCCATTGTTCTGATACCTCTCAATGTGCTCTCTCTGGCAAAATTTATGTGAATAAGAGATTACATCTAGGTCTGAGAAGTGTATTAGAATTTTTTTTTTTTTTTTTATTCACTGTCGTTCAACAAATATGCACTAAGCATTCATGAGATGCCAAGGATACATGGATGCTAGATGCCAGGATACATGACACAGCGTGCCCCAGAAAACGTGGCCAAGTCTTGCTTCCTGAGAGCTCGGCACCGTGCTCTTTGGGCCTTTGGTAGGACCACAGAAAAAGGCAATGCTGGAGGACATTTTCTTGTCATGGCTGAAGATTTCCGAGGAATGGTTCTTTGAGGAGCTACCTTGGTTGAGGCTCTCTTGATTGAATCTTTAAGTACAGCAGAGTAAGACAGGGCTTCCTGTTCAGTAATATAACCTAAAGGAAAGAAATGAGAGAAACTTTAAAGTCAACACTTGTGCAAAAATAAATAAGCAAACAAAATTGCAATTATTTAACTATTTGTACAAACTTTCTTCTACTCTTATGGTTAGAATACCCAGATTATACTATCTTTGAGGACAGGAATGTATTTTTCTTCTTTTGCATTTGTTATTCTGTGATATTAGTCGTTGCTTAACATGTCAAATCATTTGCAAAGGGACTTGAGCATGAGGAATCTTTGCATGAATTAGTTATTTTTGGTATCAAAACTTTCTTCAAATCAGAAAGATACATTCTGTATCTTTCCACGTATTTCAAAGGCCACATACTAGAGAATCATCAAGCCGAGGCCACATGCTTTTAAAAAATTGCATACTTAGTCATAGTTGTATGGTTTTATTTCTCAGTTCTCTGTTCTGTTTCATTGGTCTATGTCTCCACTTTTATACCAGTTTCATGCTGGTTTTGTTACTATAGCCTTGTAGCATAATTTAAAGTCAGGTAATGTGATACTTCTAGATTTTTTCTTTTTACCTAACATTGCTTTGGCAACTTGGGCTCTTTTATTGGTTCCAAATTAAATTCAGGATTATGTTTTTCTAGATCTGTGAAGTAAGTTGGTACTTTGATGGGAATTTCATTGAATCTGTAAATCACTTTGGGTAGTATGTATGTTTTAACGATGTTGATTCTACCAATCCTCAAGCATAAGATGTTTTTCCATTTGTTTGCATCATCTAATTTTTTTCAACCATGTTTTGTAGTTTTCCTTGTAGAGATCTTTCACCTCTTTTGTTAAGTATATTCCTAGGCATTTTATCTTCTTTCTAGCTGTTGTAAATGATATTGAGTCCTTGAATTGAGTCACAACATGACTTCTATTAGCATATAGAAATGCTTCTAATTTGTATTGATTCTGTAATCTGAGACTTTGATGAATTTATCAATTCTAGGAGTCTTGGGTTTTCTAGATGTAAGATCATAAAGTTCCCAATCAGGAATAGTTTGAACTCTTCTTTCCCAATTTGGATACCTTTCATTTCTTTCTCTTGCCTGATTGCTCTGGCTAGGACTCCTAGTAATATGTTGAATAGACATGCTGACTACAGGCGCCCTTGTCTTCTTACAGTTCTTAGAGAGACTGCTTTCAACCATTTTCCTATTCAGTACAATGTTAACTGTGAGTTTGTCTTACACAGCTTTTATAATTTTGAGCAATGTTCCTTGTATGCCCAGTTTGTGGAGGGTTTTTATCATGAACGTTTGATGGATTTTATTGAACTTTTTTCTGTGTCTACTATATCTATTTACATAGTAAATCACATTTATTGACTTCTATATGTTGAACCATCCCTAGGATAAAGCCTACGTGATCATGGTGAATTATCTTTTGATGTACTTTTGAATACACTTTGCTACAATTTTGAGCATTTTTGTATCTGTCTTCATAAGAGATATTGGTCTCTAGTTTTCTTTTTGTTGTTGTGTCCTCTTCTACCTTTGGTATCAGGGTGAATCAGGCTTCATAAAAAGACGTAGAGTGGATTCACTATTTCTCAATGTTGTCAAATAATTTTTTGTAGGGAAGGTGTCAGTTCTTTGTAGAGCTGGTAGACCTTGGCTGTGAATCTGCTGGCCTGGGGCTTTTTTTCTTTTTTTATGGAGAGGGGGTATTTTTTATTACTACTTCAATCTCATTGTGTATTATTAACTTGTTCAGGATTTCTATTTATTCTTGACTTGGGAGGTTGTGTGTTTTCAGGAATTTATCCATTTCCTCTAGGTTATCTAGTCTATGTACATAGAGGTTTTTGTAGTATTCATGGATGATATTTTATATTTCAATGTTATAAGTTGTACTGTCTTCTTCAACTGCTCTTCAACAAATCAGACAAAAACAAAGAACCCACATTCAACAAATGGTGCTGGGAAAATTTACCAGCCACATGCAGAAGAATAAAACAGGACCCCTATCTCTTGCCATACACAAAATCAATTCAGTATCATTTAAAGATTTAAACATAAGGCATTATACCATTAAAATTCTAGAAAAAAAAGTCAAAAAATTTTTCTAGACATAGGCCTAGACAGGAATTTATGATTAATTCCTGGAGGCATGTACAGCAATAACAAAAATAAATAAATGATACTTAATTTAAATGTAAACATTTCTGCAGAGCAAGAGAAATAATCAACAGAATAAACAAGAAACTTACAGAATGGGAGAAAATATTTGCAAACTATATATTTGACAAAGGACCAATATCCAGAATCTATTAAGACCTCAAAGACTTGGTGTGTGACACACATTTTGGGGGGCAAAACACAATGATAAAAGGGACTTTACCTAACAAATTCAGTGAGTGTAATTTGGGTTTCTTTCTTCCTTCCTTCCTTCCTTCCTTCCTTCCTTCCTTCCTTCCTTCCTTCCTTCCTTCCTTTCTTTCTCTTTCTTTCTTTCTTTCTTTCTTTCGAGATAGAGTCTCACTCTATCACCCAGAACCCAGAGTGCTTTGGCATCACAGCTCACACTAACCTCCAACTCCTGGGCTTAGGCGATTCTCTTGCCTCACCCTCCCAAGTAGCTGGGATTCCAGGCACCCACCACAATGCTATTGTTGCAGTTTGGTTAGAGCCTGGTTTGAACCAGCCACCCTCTGTATATGGGGCCAGTGCCCTACCCACTGAGCCACAGGCACCACCCTGTAACCTGGTTTCTTGTAGCCTCAATTAATTCCCCAAATACAAAAGACCTCAAAGAAATCAGCACACACACACACACACACACACACACACACAAAAAAAAAAAAAAAAAAAAAAAAAACATGAAAAAGTGGGCAAAATACATGACCAGAAATTTTTCAAAAGAAGACAGACAAATAACTAATAAATTTATGAAAAAGTGTCCAACACCATGTGCATTAGTGAAATGCAAATTAAAACCACAATGAAATATCATCTTACCCCTGTCAGAATGGCCTTTATTAAAAATAAAAAAACAACAGATCTGGCATGAATGTAGAGAAAAAGGAATGCTTATACACTGTTGATGGGATTGCAAACTGGTATAATTCCTATGGAAAACAGTATGGAGATTTCTTAAAGAACTAAAAGTAGACCTATCATGTAATCCAGCAATTTCACTACAGGGTATCTACCCAAAGGAAAATAAATCATTTTATCAAAAAGATACCCCTGCATACAAATGTTTATCACAGCACAAGTCACAGTTACAAAGATATTGAATTAATCTAAGTGCCCATTAATTCATGACTGAATTAAGAAAATGTGAGCTATGTATACATACATATACACACATACATACACATATACCCCTCAGAGTACTACTCAATCATAAAAAGGAATGAAATAATATCTTTGACAACAACTTAGATGAAACTGGAGACCATTATTCTCAGTGAAGTACCTCAGGAATGGCACCACAAACACCACATGTTCTCACTAACATGTGGGAACTAAAGGATAGGTACACATGGGTACAAAGAGTTGTAAAGGACAGTGGAAACTGGAAACTAGGGAGAAAGACAGACTGGGGTAGGGTTAAAAATTCACCTACTGAGTACAGTGAACACTCTCCTGGGAATAGGCACACTGAAAGTCCTGAACTCAGCATTCTATGTATAGTGTATCCATATAAGAAAACCATTTGTACCCCTGAATATTTTGAAATTAAAAAAAAACAAAAAACACTTATTTAAAGTGGATTTCTGACTCTACTTAAAGACCTTTGAAATCAGAAACTCAGGGTTAGGCCCAGAAATCTGCATTTTCATACAGGACTAGGCAGCTTGTATGTGTACTAAACATTAAATACCTCTGCTTCTGGATTCACTGGCTTTTGTATAATTTTGCCTGAGAACCAAAGTTACTAGATGATGTTTCTACAGCACTTGGGATAATCACAGAAAACAGACTGAATTCTGGCTCCTCCATTTACTAGCTGCGTGACCCCAGCCCAGTTATTTACTCGGTCTATGTTTCAATTTTCTCCTCTACAAACCATAGGTTATCAAGACAGTTACCACACAGAGGGATCTGAGTTTTAAACAAGATGTTACATGCAAAGTTCTCAGAATAGTGCCTGCCACATAGAAAACCCTTGGCAAAAAACAATTATTGTTGATACTACTTTTATTAAATCATTTGCAAAAAGTATGTCTTCCTTTTGTGTAAATACAGAAACATCAGTATAAAGTAGTGATGTTGTCAAGTGAGTGTTTTTTTTTTGTTTTGTTTTTTTTTTTCCTAAAAAACACTATTAGAGTTGGAAGAGTAAAATGGAAGGGGCCCAGCAAGTGAAAGCTTTTCCTGCAGGGAAAGGGACATGACAATAATTAGGGCCTATAATCTGTGAAGGTCTTCATTTGTGCTTCATAAAATCTGAAAAGTTTGATAGAAGGAGACAGCAGAAGATGGGGGGGCTGGGAAACTCATGATCTTTGGAGGTGATGGCTCTGACCTGAAGTCCTAATGTTTACCATCTATGTGATCTTCAGCAAGTTATGTAATCTGCTCGGCTTCCATCTTTCCCAGCCATGAAGTGGAAAGAAAATGAGACATTATATGTAAAGCTCTCACACGAGGTCTGGAACTTGAGAAGTACTCAATAAATATAACTATTACTTTGAGTAAGCCATGCCCCATTGTTTGCACCAACAGCATGTGGTTGGCACCTAGGCCTGTTTTCTAAGCCCTTTGCCACTGATTTACTTGATTTAGTTCCTGAAAATTTCTGAGAGTTGTTAACATTTTATAACAATCATACTTGAATTTCTTTAAACTCTCTTAATTTTCCTATAGAACATTGCTTTCTATTGTCAGGGATAACTACTTTTAAACTTGGCTAACCAACTATGTTAATAAAACAGTACACTGGCAGAGACCACTGTGCTTGAATTATTTATCTAGAAACTTGACCTCAAGCTGCAGTACTCAAGCTCCTTCTCTAGGTGCCTGATTGAGGTCAGGGAGCTAAACTCACCGAGCAGCTGCTGGTGCCAAAGGCGCTGAATATGGCGGGTCTGCAGGGCCTCCCACTGGGGCCTGGGGTTGTAAATCCTCATGATGCTGTAAAAGTAGCGCTGTTGCCCTTGGGTTAGATCCTGTCAGAGCACAGCAGATGATTTCTATGAGTCTGCAGAGTTGTATAGGATTCAAAAGTGTGATGTATTCTGAGCTAACTTTCTTGGAATTAAGATGCTTCTCTTACACATATGCATTTTTCTCATGCACATTTGCAATGCACAATAATTGGAAAACAATCAGATGATTTCTTCCTTAATTTGTCTAAATCATCTTCTATAGGCCTGTATGATGATGAAAATGTATAATTATGTCATGGTATTGGACTGATGAAGATCTAAGAATTTCTGAGATCCTGTAATTTTATTGATACTTATTGAACAACGTAGGTGGTGATAATCTGCACAGGGCTAAGGTATACCAGGTCTTTGGGTGGGCAGAAAAGAACTTCCCACTGATTGTTTTCCTGCACAGGAGAGATAGATTGATGGACATGTAGGCACATTGGTAAGGGCTAATTGTATTATTAAAAGGTGCTATGAAAACAGAGAAGGTAAACAAACTCTATTCATATCAGTCGAGGAAGGCTTTCAAAATGAGATGAACATGGCATCCGAATTCTAAGCATGAAGCGTTTCCTGAACGGAATAGAATACTGGTTCTCAAAAGGGCCTAGGCAACCCCTGGAAACCTGTCAGACATGCAAGTTCTCAGGCTCCACCCAGACCTACAGAATCAGAAACCCAATGGGGCAGGGCCAGAACTCTGTTGTAACAAGCCTAGCAGGAGCTTTTGATATTTGCACATTAAAATTTGGGAACCATTGTACTCAAGAAGAAAAAGAAAGGCCAAGTACAAACAGAGGGAGAAACTGGTACAAACTCCCTCATGGGCATGAAATACCTGGACATGTTTGGGAACTAGACCATTTTTTTAGTTCAAAAAACTAAGTTTTGATTTCAAAAAAGCCAGAGGTAGAGGAAGATGATACTAGTCTTTTATGCTAGGAATGTAAGAATTAACTTTTATATGAGGAGCCATCAAAGGCCTTTTGTTAACATAATAATTCTCAACAGGGATGATTTGAGCCCCAGGGGATATTGGGCAGTGTCTGCAAAATTTTTGATCACCCCAGTTGTGGGAAGGGGAAGAGGTGCCATTGACATTAGTAAGCAGAGGCCTAAGAAATACACAGGACAGCTTTCCACTCCCTTGGGACAAGTTACCCAAATCAACGTGCCATGCCTAAATGGACGAGGTTTACATTTAAAAAAATCACTCTGGCCCTGCTGTAGAAAACAAGCTTGAGGAAAGAGACCACTGGTAGGGTCACCATGTAGAAGGTTGCTTTCACAGAGTTAGGAAAAAACAAGAAGGGCTAGGACTTCGATTACTTCTATATACCTAATGTATCTCTAGTGCTTATTTTATGTGGTACTAAGCATTTTACATGCATATCTCTTAAGTTACAGAAATCATATGAGATAGGCAATTTATAGTGTTCATTTTAAAGGGAGGGAAACTGAAATAGTGGCATTAATAACCTAGAAAAATCAAGACAGAATAGCTTTTCCCAAGGCCAAAAAATTCAAAACAATGACAAGAATTTTCAAAACTAATTGATAACCATGTAATAAAAACTCAGTTTAGATAATAATGTATGAAAATCGGGAAAAGTGACTTTCACCTGTTGGAAATTTACTTTGGGTGGAACTATGAAATCCATAAGTCAGATTTTTTTTTTTTGAGGTTTAGCGACCTTAAACTTAATATCAAATATACAGGTGGAGTAAAAATAGCAAAGCCAAATACTTCACAATTTGAGATACTATTTCAGCTTCTAATTCTCAAAAATTAGAAAATTTTGAGAATAATATACTTGAAGGAGACAATTGATTCCACTCCAGAATAACTAATGAAGATTTTTCAAATGATTGAGAACAAGATAATATGAAAATTGCAAGTAATTTCAGAAGCAAAACTCCAAAGTTCAATAGGAATTTCCTTTATAAAAGATATAACCCTAAAAGTTTTGGTTTTATTTTATAAAGAAAAAAATGCCTACTTCTTTTCCTTGGTAAAACTCTAACCTTTCTGAATGAGAAGTTATAGTTAATGTTACTAATATTCTTACCTTGTCCAGGCTTCCATGAGGGGTTGGAAGAGAACTAAAATTTTTACAAAGAATATTTATGAGAATGACTAACTGAATTTGATGGAAAAGAGCTCTCTAACAGGAAGGCACCACAGTGTGGTCAATTAGTGAGTTTCTCCTTGCTGGTGGGGGGTCAGTCATGAAGAGGTGACTATCTCCTAGAGCTCCTGAAATGAGACGTGTGTAGCAGTAGATCGTCCAAGTGCTCATACATTCACATCCTCAATGACTTCAGCTGGCATCAAGGGGTTATTTGGGTTATTCTGCCTAATGCTAGATAAACAGAGACAGCAGAAAAAGTCCTCAAGCCTTGAAGGAGAGATAGACAAGGTCCCTCTGTGAACAAAATGCTGTACCTTCAGCAACGGAGAGGCGGAGGCAGAGGGAGGGACCCGAATGCAAGGAATCTGTGGAACCGTCCGAAGCACTTGTGGTCTTTTCCGGTTTTCTCCCATTCTTTATTCTGTACCTCCATGGAACAACAAAGCATAGTATAAAATTTCACTTTGCTCAACCCATTTTGGGGATGTACTTGAGTGAATAAGTAAGCAAGTAAGTAAATTAAAAAAAATAAAGAAATACATTTACTTTTTCTGAGGGATAAGAACATTGCCTCGCATATTTCCAAGTAATTGGACCTCACCAGATTCTGTACCTTTTCCCATTCTTACTCCTTATTTATGAAAATAATTGCTAATTACTTATTATATAAAAAAATAATTCAGTGCCCTGTCATTCTACTTAACTCTGTGCTTGAGAGATGGATGGGTTGTACAGCCATACTATTTTCCAATAGTTTTTTCTTCTTATTTTTTTTTTCCCCTAAGACAGAGTCTCACTCTGATGCTCAGGCTGGAGTGTATCAGCTGTGAAACCTCCAGCTCTTGAGCTCAAATGATCCTCCTGAGTCAGCCTCTCAGTAGCTAGATCCAAAGGTGAACACTATCATGTCCAGCTAATTTTTTGTTTGTTTTTTGTAGCCACCAGGTCTCTCTACGTTATTCAGTCTGTTCTTGGACTTCAGGCCTCCGTGATGCTCTGTTGTCTGGCTCCCAAAATAAGAGACAGAGATTACAGGCGGGAGCCACCACACCTGGTTAGGACAATTATTTCTTGATGATTTTTAACTATTATCTGATTCTAAAAATAATGTCTATTATTTGGGGAAATTTTGGAAATTTTAAAAATTGAAAAAGAAAATAAGATTGGCTATACAGTTTGATTGTCCCAAATCCAAAAGTCCAAAGTGCTCCAAAATCTGAAAGTTTTTGAGTACTGACATGAAACTCAAAGGAAATGCTCATTGGAACAATCTGTATTTGAGAATTTCCCATTTGGAATGTTCAGTTGGTAAGGATAATGCAAGTATTCCAAAATGTTTTTAAATATCCAAAGTTTGAAACACTGATGGTTCCAAACATTTTAAGGGATGGATAAGGGATATTCAGTCTGTAACTCTTTATAACTATTTTTGGCATTTTATTTATTTTTAATTATTTATCTTGCCTCAACAAGAAGGGGATTAGTCCTATTAACTGCCAAAAAGGGAGGCATCTGTTTATTTTTACAGGAGAAGTGCTACTTTTATGCCAACAGATCTGAGATCGTGCAAAACAAGATCAAAACACTCCAAGAAGATCTAAAAAAGAGAAGAAAAGAAATTCTAGAAAATCCCCTGT
>CAUYPK010135307.1:0-14579 GCA_963574355.1 Loris lydekkerianus
ATTCCTTTTAGAAGGATGTTTGGAGAATACTTAGAGATCTAAAAGTAGACCTGCCATTCGATCCTATAAGTCCTTTACTAGGAGTATACCCAGAAGACCAAAAATCACAATATAACAAAGACATCTGTACCAGAATGTTTACTGCAGCCCAATTCATAATTGCTAAGTCATGGAAGAAGCCCAAGTGCCCATAGACCTACAAATGAACTTGCAAATTATGGTACATGTATACCATGGAATATTATGCAGCCTTAAAGAAAGATGGAGACTTTACCTCTTTCATGTTTACATGGATGTAGCTGGAACATATTCTTCTTAGCAAAGTATCTCAAGAATGGAATAAAAAGTATCCAATATACTCAGACCTACTTTGAAGCTAGTTTATAGCTTTCATATGAGGGCTATAACCCAACTATAGCACAAGAATGTGGGAAGGGGGCCAAAGGAAGGGAGGTGGAGGCTGGTATGGAGGGAGGGTAATGGGTTGGGCCATGTCTTCGGTGCATCTTGGAATGGGTACAGGCAAAGCCTACTAAATGCAGAATACAAGTGTCTACATGCCATATCTGAGAGAATGCCATGAAGGCTACGTTGAACAGTTTGATGAGAATATTTCAGATTATATATGAGGTCAGCACATTGTACCTCTTCATTGCACTAATGTACAAAGCTATTATTTAACAATAAAAAAAGAAAGAAAATATTACAGGATAAAAAATAAAAATATTTAATGTCATAATCATAGTTGAATATTTTATTTTATTTTATTTTATTTTGATAGTGAGTCTCACTTTGTTGCCACAGGTAGAATGCCATTGTGTCATAACTCTCAGCAATGTCAAACTCCTTGGTTCCAGCAATCCTCTTGTATAAGCTGCCTGAGTAGCTGGGACTACAGGTACCCACCACCAGACCTGGCTAATTTTTCTATTTTTAGTAGAGACTGGGTCTCACTCTTGCTCAAGATGCTCTCTTACTTCTGTGCAAGGGAAATCCATTCACCTTGGCCTCCCAAAGTTCTAGAATTACAGTTATGAGCCACTACATCTGGCCAATATTTTAGAAGAAATGATTTAGACATTTGGTTCTTATTTAACCAAGTCATGCATAAATAAATTTACTGTATTTGTCATTTGAAATATGGAGAGCCAATAATAATAGAGAAATAATAAAATTTAAAAGTTAATAATTAATACATGCAGTAATAAATACTTATTGTACTATATGATTTTACAAAAAAAAATTCAATTATAATTCATTTGGAAAAGTTATACACCACTAAAGTCAGAAATATTAAGTAATATGTGAAATTCAATCTAAGTTTACAGCCATTATAAATCTTATTTCTAATTACTGTAATTGGCTTGGGTAACTAAATTATCTAACTATATGAAATAATATTTCCAGCAAATAAATATAGGTTATATAACATAAAAGTATATTTTGGAGTACAGCTCTAGGTTAATTTAAAATATATAAGAAAATTAAAGAAACAGGTTATAATTACTATGTTACTTTACAGAAATAGAAGTAGTAAATAGAAAATATATTTAATTAATAATATTCATAAATGTTGTACTTTGCTTTTTTTCTTTGAAAGAAAATATTTAATTTCATATGTAAAAAGTTCATATAAGTTTATATTTAAAAAAATCATAACTCAATTGGCACAATGTTGGATTGTCCTTGTGTTACATATTTGTCCTTTTTGTTTTATAGACATTTTATAATCAAACTTTTCAATAGGATTGATGAACTCGGGATAATTTATGTATAGAAAGTCATAGCTTTCTGTGTTTGATATCTGTACTACTTAGGTATATATTTCTTTAGCTAAAGAATCTAGCTGTATCTTTAATAAAAATTTACATATTTTGGAAAGCCTCTGTATCCAATAGTTACTTAAGTGATCTGACATTTTTGAGTCCGCATCTCATGAGAGACAAAATGTTTAAGAATAAATTAAATTCTAAGGGTTCACTCTAAGATGGTAGACTAGAGATTTCTCCTCAACAGCCACTCTTAGGAGGGTCAGAATGAGGTGACTCTGTACACCCCTTACTGGATTGTCCTGCTCAGAAACATCATTGCAAGGGAACAATGAGACACCAGACACCCCAGGGACCAAGGAGGCCAGAGCAGAAAAAAAAATGTGCACAGAATTCCAGTGGGAAGGATTGTAGCTACCTAAGGCAAAGCTTGCACACAGAATCCCTGAGGGATCAAGCCTTCAGTAGAACCTGCTCCAGACCCCCTCCCCCCAGCATCCAGTAGGAGATAAATGGGGATAAGAATGAACTGTGGGAGAGCATGTACCTTCAGGTGAGGGAAGCAGGTAGAAACAAGCAGGAGAGGAGTACACAGAAACTGACTCATGGGCAAAGGGCAAGGGACAGAACAGGCGTTATACAGCTTTTTGAAATTGGGAGCTCACTGGAGCTGTGTTAGGTGGGCCTGAACCAACAAACACATTTAAAGGGTTCTGGATGGTTGGGTTTGAACCTGGAAACTGTTTGGTGTGAGGATGGCAGACAGGGTGGTGCCCTTGTGGGAGAGCTGCAGGGGAGGAGCAACCTCCATGGTCTCAGCACATGATTAGCTCTAATTCCACCTATTGGGTGGCAGGCAGAAAACCTTGGGCTGAATTCTCCAGAGACATAGATGAATTAGACAAATCTTGCCAACCATACAAACCACTTTGTGGTCTCAGGGATCTGTTTGGAGGGTTTAGATATGTCTTCCATAAAGTCTGGTGTAAACTTCAGGCCCCCAAATCTAAAGGAATTGAATGCTCATGTAGCAAACCTACCTAGATTAAAATCAAGACTGGGGCTCCACAGTAACTAGCTAGTGACATCCTGCCCTGACACACAACAGAAAAAGCGTCTTTATTTTTTCTTCCTAACCCCAAGGTAAAACCTGGTGTCCAGATAATATATTTTATTAGATATGTTTTTTTTTTTTTTTTTTTTTTCTTTTCAGAGTGCCACCTGGTGTCTCAGCTATATATTGCAACACATACACACACAGTCATGTATATACATATACATATACATATACATATATATATATATATACCATTTAATTATATTTTTCTTTTCTTTTTAATATAAAAATTTCTACCTTTGTTACAAGCTTTATCCCCTTTCATTTTTTTTCTCTTTTCTCTCTTCCTTTTTTCTTCCTTTTGTAGTGATATATGTCTTCTCATCTATCCTTTTTAAATCCATCAAATAACAATCAATATAACCGATTTATTATTTATTTATTTATTTATTTATTTTTGTCTATTAAGTTCTACTTTGTTTTGTATTTTATTTCTGGAACACATGACATTGAATTGACATGACATTGATGACATTGGCCTAGCTCATGGAGGACTTGTAATCCTGAGCAATAGTGTCCTTGTAGCTCTTGTCTCCCAAGAAATTGTATCGGGAGATACTGCCACAAACACATGGAAAATTTTTTTTTTTACATTTTGTCCAGCAGAGGTTTGGCTCTTGCTCAAACTGGTAAGTAGTACTTGACCACAGGTAAACCACCTGCTCTGGCTCCTCCAGGCTCTCCAGTTCCACATATTTGTCACTGTGCCCCTCCAAACACCAATATTATTCCAATTTTCTCTTTTCATCATTCCTATATTCTTTTTTTTTTTACATTTTTCTTTTTTATTTTTCTTTTTGTTCTCCCTTCTCACACATTTCTATTCTCTTCCTTTTTTCCAAGTACCATAAAGCCACTCCAACACCAAAGAATAGAGACCAGAAAAATTAAGAAGAAAGGAGAAGCAAAATGAGAAAACAAGGGAAGGAAGTGAATATAATGAAAACAAACATGAAAGAAACAAAAATAAAATTGCAACATAAAAATACAGAACAGATCAACAAACTCAAGAGCTCATGAGGCATCTACCACAGTGCACCATCTGTAATTCAATTATAGTAATGGAAGAAAGAAAATTTAGATAGAGTATGAATGAAAAAAATGGTGAAGGGAATTGAAGGGAAAGTGAAAAACCACCAAACAGAAATCCAAAAATTGACCAAATAAATGAATAAAAGACATAATAAAATTAAAGTAATACATTGGAGTTTTAGAAATTGAAAGATTTATTCAAGGAACTTAAAGATGCAGTAGAAAGTATAAATAAAATTAAACTGTGAAGAAAAAAAGAATCTCAGATCTAGCAGATAAGGCTTGTGAGGTAACCCATTCATTTAAAGAAGCAGAACAGAAGATAGTAAAATGAGAGCAAACTCTTAGAGAATTAAGGGAATTCATGAAGCATGCAAACATACAAATTATTGTTGTCCATGAAGGAGAATAACAGTTACCCAAAGTTATGGAAGTCCTACTGTAGGTTATCATAACTGAAACTTCTCAAGCATCACCACAGATTCCGGTACACGTGTTTTAGATGGATATAAAATCATAGTACATTTCAATACAAACAGAGAGCAACCTTATTCTGAAAGACAGCTGATGAAAGAGAAAATAAAGAAGAAAATAATTAAATTCCTTAAACATAAAGATGACAAATCCACAAATTTTCAAAACCTGTGTAATATGGCAAAAGCAGTCCTAATAGGAAAATTTATTGCATTAGATGCCAACATCCAGAAAAACAGAAAGATAACACACAAATGAATTAAAGAACCACAAGGAACTGGAAAAGGGAGAGCAATCCAATCCCAAACATGGTACAAGAAAATAAATAACCAAAGTTGTATCATAAATAAATAAAATTACAAACAAAAGAATCATTCAGAAAATTAATGGAAAAAAAAGTTAGTTCTTCAAAAGATAAAAAAAAGAAAATTGACAGTCCTTTGGCCAGATTAACTTGAAACATAAAAAATATTATCTCTAACAACATCAATCAGAAACAAACAAAAAAAAAAAGGCAAAATAACAATAGATGCCACAAAGATGCAAAATTTCATCTCTGATTACTACATGCAAATCTAGGCTCAGAAATTTGACAATGTGGAGGTAATGGAACAATACTAATACTCACAAAACCTCCCTATAGTAGCCCAGGAAGAAATACATCTATTGAAGAGACTTATATCAAGCACCAAAATTGAAGCAACAATAAAATTCTCTCCACATAAAAGTACTGGACAAGATGGCTTCACACCAAAATTCTACCCTACTTTCAAAGAAAAGCTTGTAGTTATACTGCAGAATCAAGTTTAAAACTTTGAGAAGTCTGGAATTCTTCCCAACACATTCTACAAAGCAAAGATTATTCTGAGTCCAAAACCAGGAAAGGTCACAACACAAAAGGAAAACTGCACAGCACTTATACTAATGAATATAGATGCAGAAATACTTAATAAATTCTAGCAAATATAATACAGCTACATGTTAAAAAACATATGTATCACAATCAAGTGGGCTTTATCCCAAGGATTCAAGGTTTGTTATACATATCTAAAGCCATAAATGTATTTTACCATATAAATAGAAGCAAAAAAAATCATATGATCCTCTCAATTGATGTTCAAAAAGCATTTTTTAAAAATTGAGCATCTATTTCCTACAAGAACATTTAGAAAATAGGTGTAGATGGAACATTTCTTACATTGACGGAAGCCATCTACTCCAAATCCACAACAAATATACTTAATGGACAAGAAATGTCCACTATCACCAATACTATTCAATATAGTACTGGAGATTCTAGCCAATGCAATCAGATAAGAAATGGATAAAAATGGCATTCAAATAAGGGCAGAGGAGGTCCAACTCTAGCTCTTTCCTGATGATATGATATTATACTTAGAAACCCCCAGAGACTCAACAAAGGGCTCCTGAAAGTGATCAAGAAATACAGTAACTTTGTGGGATATAAACTCAGTGTCCACAAATAAGTAGTCCTTGTTCACACCAATAACAATCAAGGGGGAAAATCAAGGACACAATACTCTCCACATAAGATTTAATGTAAATTAAATACCTGGGATTATATCTAACAATGAAAGTGAAAGATCTGTATAGAGAGAATTATAAAACTCCAAGAAAAAAAATAGCCAAAGACATTAACAAATGGAAGAACATACCTTGTTCTTGTGTGAGAAGAATTAACATTGTTAAAATGTCTATACTACCCCCCAAAAATCCATAGATTAATTTAATCCCCATTAAATTACCAACACTGTACTTTGAAGAACTCAATAAAATAGTTTTCTATTTTGTACAGAATCAGGAAAAATCCAAACGTCAAAGGCAATACTTAGCAACAAAAACAAATCTGGAGGTATCACTTTACCAGACTTTAGGTTATACTTCAAGTCCACAGTGCTCCAAATAGCATGGTATTGGCATGAAAACAGAGACTTGCGCCTATGAAACAGAACAGAAAGCCTAGAGATGAATACACCCTCTTATCACCATCTGATCTTCTCTAAACCAAACAAAAGCATACACTGGAGAAAATAATCCCTATTAAATAAATTGAGTTGGGAGAACTGGATAACCACATGTAAAAAACTGAAAGAGGACCCTCATCTCTCACCACTCACAAAATTTAACTCACAATGGAGAAAATAGTTAAATCTAAGACACAAAATGATAAAAGGTTTTATAAAAAAGACTCAATTGGCAATCACAACAACAAAAATAAATAAATTGAACTTAATTAAGCTAAAAGGCCTAAGCACAGCTATGGACACAATAATTAAAGCAAACAAACAATCTTCAGAATAGAGAATATACTTGCACGTTACAAATCTGACAGCTGTAGATAACCAGAATCTATGTAGAACTCAAACTGATCAACAAAAAAGAGCAAACAATCCCAAATATAAGTGGGCAAGAGACATCAGCAGAACCTCCTCCAAAGAAGATAGATAAATGACCACAAAACTAGTGAAAAATGCTCATTATCCCTAATTAAAACAAAGAAATGCAAATCAAAAGGAGCTTGATACATCATCCAACCCCAGTGAGCACAGCCTACCTCACAAAGTCCCAAAGCTACAAATGCTGGCATGGGTTTGGAAAAAAAGGAACACTTTTGCACTGTCGGAGAGATTGCACACTAATGCAGTCTCTATTGAAAGAAGTATGGAGAATTTGCCAGCAGCTAAAAGTAGAATTTTCATTTGATCCCTCAATATTATTAATAGGCATCTAACCTCCTCCAAAATAGAATAATTTTATCACAAGTACATATATACTAGAATGTTTATTGATTCTCAATTCACAATTGCCAAAATGTGTAATCAAATCATGAATGGATTAATGAACTGTGACATATGTATACCATGGAATACTATTTAGCCATAAAAATATGGAGACTTTATATATTTTATATTAAGCTGGATGAAGTTGAAGAACATTCTACTTACTAAATATCAAAAAAATGGAAAAGCAAGTATCCAATGTACTCAATCCTAATAAGAAATCTGTACATGAACTCACCCATGCAAGAAAAAAACAAATTAAACTCAAGTGGGGGAGGAGCATAGAGGGAAGGGAGAAAAGGGAGTTGGGAGGGATATTGGTGTGCTCTTAACTAATTGACACACTATAATGATTATATGGCACACTTCCTGGGTGAATGACACAACTACAAATTGAGCATCTATTTCTGACAAGAACATTTAAGAAAATAGGTGTAGATGGAACATTTACAAATGCTTAATTGTCTTTACCCTCATATTAAGCTGAAATTTAAAAAAATAATAAATTAAATTTTGATGTTTATAAAATATGGATCACATAAATGCCAGTCAAGCCCAAATTTATCAATTTCAAATAATCCTTCTTTATAAGTTGGTGAATTAAAGGAGTTGAAATCACTCTACTTGGAATCAATTTAAATACTTGTATTAGCAAAACTACTTGTATATTTTTAGAAAAATTCAAAGTTTAGCAAATATTAGTGAATCTCATTATCCTGGAAAAATTTTAAAGCAAAGCAAGGTTCAATACCAGCCTAAGCAAGAGTGAGACCCCCATCTCTAAAAGTAGCTGGGCGTTGTGGCCACCACCTGTAGTCCAAGCTACTCAGGAGGCTGAGGCAAGAGAATTGCTTGAACCCAAGAGTTTGAGGTTGGGGTGAGCCATGATGCCATAGCATTTTACCAAGAAAAACAAAATGAAAAAAAAAAAAGTGTTCTTCCAGACTTCTTTGCTGCAGATTTTTTATTTTTAAATAAGAATTTCCCCCTACTTTGAATCAAGTCGGGTGTGTAGTTTGATTATGACCATTTTTGTTCTCAAGCACTGAAACTCATTACTATCTCTGGTAACCTTTTCTTCCCATGGCCAGCCTGAACATCTTTGAGATTACTTTATCCTAGAAATATTAACTGCAGATCCCAAATTCAGTAATTTCTGAAAACAATTTATTTCAGAAAGAACAAAAAAAAATAAATAAGAGACAGTGGCACCTGTGGCTCAAAGGGGTAGAGTGCTGGCCCCATATGCCAGAGGTGGTGGATTCAAACCCAACCATGGCCAAAAAACTACAAAAATCAATCAATCAATCAATCAATCAATAAGTAAATAAATAAATAAATAATTGAGCTGTGTAAAGGAGGAATGGGACTTAGAGTAGTAGGTTCCATCATCTTGGTTTGTGTTTTCCTTTTAGTCCCTTTGTCCCAGATTCGTTCTTCCTCCTCTCAGACATGTGGCAGCAGGAGTATTATCCTGAAAAAGCACAGCTACAAAAAGCCACCCGATCAGCAATTTGTGATTGGAAGTATTCTTGAGATTCTCACGTGTATTGTATCTTTCCTGACAAGTCTCACCTCAGAAGAGGGTATGTGTAAGGGATGTGTATTTAAGAACCTCCTGTGTATTATTTTCCTATGTAGAAAGATGGCAATGACTCTCTTTCTGCATGTTTGACCACATCTCAGCCATGTAATAAGACAGCATGCAGAAAACCCACCTTATTTCTTATAATCATTGGTCTCCAACACAAAACTCGTAAACGTTATTTTTATAATCAGTTCAGTCATTCTTGAAATAGCAAAATGCTAGTGTTTCATCATGAAAAAAAAAAAAAAAGATTGTTACTGGGGAAGAGTGGCAATTTTTTTGGAGTATATTCCTTCATATACATGGGAAAGGGGCTGGCTGTGGAACCAAGCAAAGTTATAAAAAATGGAGAGATGGAAGCATTCTAAGCAACTTGAAAGAAAATAGTCACAGTAAGCAATTTGTTGATTTCACTACTGAAGCAATAAGTAAAGGAATGTTTTTACTTTTTTGTTTCTTTGTGTTTTTGTTTGTTTGTTTGAGACAATCTTGTTCTTTTGCCCAGTCAAAAGTACAGTGGGATCATCATAGTTCACTGTAATCTGAACCCCTCCCCCCCGCCCCGGGCTCAAATCATCCCACCTCAGCCTCCCAAGTAGCTGAGACTTAGATGTGCACCACCATGCCTGGCTGATTTTTCTACTTTTTGTAGAGAAGGGGTCACACTATGTTGCTTGGGCTGGTGTCAGACTACTGGCCTCAAGTGAACCTCCTGCCACAGCCTTCCAAAGTGCTGGGATTCTAGGTGTGAGTCACTGTGCCCAACCTGATTTTACCTTTAAACTCCTGGGTTCCTATTATTTTTAATTGTACATCTGATTTTATAAATCCCTTTTCCATAATAGAAGCGCCCCAAAATAATATTTCAGTACTTCTTCTTCACTTGGCTTCAAACAACTTAATATATATATTTTTGGTGATGCATTATAGAATGTGAAGTAGAAGTTAAACTAGCAGATAAAGTCTCCCAGGCTCATACATCTACAGGATGCTTCTGATCCCAAGCCCTGGATCCAGGCTTTTTGTATTTGACCATGTGTGGTCAGAAACAACTGTAAAAAGATTTCTTCAGTGTCTTCTATCTTTCGGGCATGGATCTGGAATCTAAAGATTCAAATATGAGTAAAATACACTTGGAATGAAGCTGTAGTCTTGTTTTCTGTTACGTGTAGTATGTGATATCTTTAACTTCTTTAAAACATTGGGTATTTGTCAACAACCATTTTTCAGAGCTACTATTACTGAGGGCTTATAAAATTGATTTTATAATGGTGATCTGGTTCTTTCAGAAACAATCCTTTAAGTACTCCTTTTTTTCTTTTTTTTTTTTTTTTTTTTTTCCAAATTGGCTTTTGGATAGTCTATACAAAAGAGTCTGACCTACCATTCTCTTTTATCTCCAAGGGTTTTGTGAACACTGAAATTGGAAAGAGTTAAAAATTGGACATTTGGTTTTGCCTTTAGGATGGAAATAATACTGTCTTATTCTAAGTGTGAGCCCAGAAGGGATCTATGTGATCATCTCACCTCTGTGTAAATTCCTGAAACACAGGATATTAAAAACACTGGTTTCAGCTCTTTGTGATACTTGTTGAAATTGACTGCCAGAGTGTACAACAAGACTGTCATGAGGCTCATGCCTCTGAGTCATCTGCATGTCATCCTCTGAGCAGTCCTCTCCTCTGGTAGGAAACACTTCAGATCAATGTAATAAAAAGCACCCTAGTGCTGAAATAAACTCCTTTCTTAAACACTAGACCTGGGTCCCAGGGCCTTGGGCAGGGGAGCACCTCTTGGGAACTGGGTCCATCCTGGGCCCTTGGATGTGGTGTTGGTATTTTCACTTGATCTGTATAGCTGGAAAGATTTCCCAGAAGACAGTTTTCTTTTTGAAATCCATAACTATTGAAACTAGGCAGCCTCAAACTCAATCATGTACACAGAGTGGCAAGTACAGGGCTGTCTCATTTGTGGTATGGTTGGAGGAGCTGGTATGACAGTGTTGGACAGGGCTATTTACTCTCATGTGTCCACCATCTGTCTCTTCCACACAGCTTTTCACCTGATTTAGACAGACTGTGAATACATCTTTTTTATAAACACCTTTCAAATTAAAATTTTTGGTGGGGTATAATTTTAATAAATGATTACAGATTTCCATTTATTTGTCCACTTAATAAAAACTGCATGGATCCAAGAAAAGAAAGAAAGAAAAAAAGGAAGGAAGGAAGGAAGGAAGCCTTTAAAATGAAACTACCAAACTCAAAACTAGAATAATAAAAGTATAACTAGATGGAATAAACTACAACATTCGAGAAAATAGCCAAGTACTGACTGCATCCCACTCACTTAAGGAATTTGAAAGATCCAACATTTGGATATGACTATTGGGAGTAAATTCTAAATGGAATTATTTCTCATGTAGAAAAAGAAGTGCCATGTTAAGACTCGTAACTGAAAATTCTATAAACTTATGTCATTGAGTGCACAAATATATGTGGAAAAAACAAATAGTGATTTGGAGGCAAATTATAATTAGAGAATAAAACTGAAAATTATTAGGTACTTCCTCTATTAGTGAAGTTATCTTTAGTAAAAAAAAAAAAATCTATTTATCTTGATCTCAGCTCATCTATTCAGTAGAGGGGGAAATATGTATAATATTCAAATACTTCACATTTGATATGTAAAAAATCAAGAGTTATTAGTACTATCAGTTCAAACTTTGCCTGTCTCTGCTAGGCAAAGCAACATGGAAAGAATAGAAGAAATATGTGTGGCTGCTAGATTATTTTAGGATATAACCTACAACCTGGATGTCTGAATCCTATTTAACAGATAGTCAATCATTGTAATTTTTTTTAACTTTCATTTTTTTACTTACCAGACCGTTATGAGTATGAGAAATGTTTCACTTTTATCTCTTACTATAACAAAAAAATGTCAGTGTAAGCTCAAATATAGTTAACAATTTACACAGTACTTTGGTGTTAAGGAAGCAATAAAGATTGGATCCTGGAGAAAATTATTTTTGGGGGAAGTAGCCACTATGTAGCTCCAACTAATTGTAGAAATAGGTCATTTAGGCCTTTAATTTTGTGTGGGGGGGGGTTGTTTGTTTTTGTTTTTGTTTTGTTTTGTTTTTTTGTTTTGTTTTTGGCCAGAGCTGGGCTTGAACCCGCCACCTCCAGCATTTGGGGCCAGTGCCCTACTCCTTTGAGCCACAGGCACCTCCCAATATATCCCTATTTTTATATAAAATATTCTTATAAAAATTTTAGCCACAAATTTAAAATTTTAAATGCATTTCAATACTGTGCAGGCTAAGCAGAAGCCATCTACCTTCCGGAACTGACCTAGTATTTGCTGATTAACCGCTTATGACTATATAAAAAATATTGAAATGCATCAATTTATTTTAACATGAAAAGAATGTACCAAATTATTTTAGTATACGACTGCTTCAGTTAACTTTTATGTGGCTCTAGATCGGATTTAATAATAAAAAGAGTGTCAATAAATGCATACACATTTTAAGAAAGTAAAAATCTGTATTAAAATAGTAATATTCAATATATATCAATAACAAAAGATGAATACAAGTCACATTTGACTTCTGCAATTACAAGAGTTTCTGAAGTGGCTACCATCAGCATATAGGCAATTCTAATTAAGGTAAACTACTGCTTAAAGCAAGTTGACCGAAGTGGCCACTTATATCAGTTCACCTGCCATTTCAATTTCTTGCCAAACTATTGTCTGTGTAGCTGGTTTTCTACAGCTACATAAACTGCATCCTTGCCCCACTGGTATAAGTCAAAGGATGTTAAGTAGGAAGAATGTGGGATAACTCAACCACAGCTTTTGTCCTATCCATTTTCCTGACATTTCCCTGTGCCCACCTTTGAAAACTATTTTGTGTGTCCTGTTACTTTATCTCTTACTGCTTTCACTTATATTTTTTTCAATCAATTGCTGCCAGTTCCACAGATCTTAAAGGACCCAGCTCCCAGGGAAGGACCCTGGCACTGTACAATGTACATGTTGGGTGGAAATTTACTCACCCTTTTCCCCTTCCACTCAACCTAAATGTCATTGAGATTTGCTTTCATATATGCATATAAGTATTGACTATTTCCAATTTATTATGAGTGTATGTGGTGGTTTTTGTTGTTGCTACTGTTCTTGTAATATTTCTCCTTGAAGAATTGTCTCCACTTCCATCTAGATTGTTACAAAAGATACTCAATCACTATCTTTTTTATAGGTGAGTTGTATTCCATGGCATCATAAATCATAATTTATTTATCTGTTCATGTATTGATAGACACATGGGTTGTTTCTATATCTTTGCAATTTTGAATTGTGCTGCGATGAACATTTGGGTGCAAGGGTTTTTATTATGAAATGTCTTTTTTTGGCTCAGTTTCCATAGCACAGTTGTTATGGTACCAGCCATATACACCAAAGGTGGTGGGTTCAAACCCGGCCAGGGCCAGCTAACCAACAATGACAACTGCAACAAAAAATAACAGGGCATTGTTGTAGGCACCTTTAGTCCCAGCTACTTGGAAGGCTGAGGCCAGAGAATCACTTGAGATCAATAGTTTGAGGTTGATATGAGCTGTGACACCATAGTACTTTACTGAGGGAAACATAGTGAGGCTTTGTCTCAAAAAAAAAAAAAAAAAGTCTTTTTCATCCTTTGGTTAAATACCTAGGAGGGATAGTATAAGATAAAAAGGTAGGTCTACTATAAGTTTTTTTTGAGAAATCTCAATACTACTTCCCATAGTGGTTAAATTAGTTTGAAGTACCACCAACAATGTATGACTGTTCTTTTCTCTTCACATCTATTCCAGCATCTGTTGCTTCCGGACTTCATGATATGAGCAGTTCTCACTTGGGTTGGGTGATATGTCATTGTGGTTTTGGTTTACATTTTCCTGATGATTAGAGATAATGAGCACTTTTTCATGTTTTATTGGCTGTTAGCAAATCTTAAAAAGAGAAGCTTCTGTTCATGTCTCTTATCTAATATCTCATGTGGTTGTTTGATATTTTCTTGTTGATTTACATAAGTTCTGTGTGATTCAAGTAATCAGTCCTTTATCAGATGTGTAGTACCCAAATATATTTTCCCATGCTGGAGGTTGTTTATTGGCTTTGCTTAACATTTCTTGGCTGTGCAGAAACTTTTTAACTTGCTCATGTTTCATTTATTTATTTCTGTTCTGTGTACGATTCCCAATGTGGTTTTCTTTATAAACTCTTTCCCTATGTAGACATTTGTAATAATATATCTTACATTTTCAAATAGAATTTTTATAGTTTTATCCATTAGATTTATTTTTATTTTTATTTATTTTTTTATTATTAAATCATAGCTGTGTACATTAATATGATCATGGGGCACCATACACTTGGTTCATAGAACATTTGACACATTTTCATCACACTAGTTAATATAGCATTCCTGGCATTTTCCCAGTTATTTTGCTAAGACATTTACATTCCACAGCTGCCAAGGTTTACACATACCCTTGTAAGATGCACCACAGGTGTAATCCCATCCATCCTCCTCCCTCTACCCACCTCCCCCCTCCCTCCCCACCCTTTCCCCCTTCCCCCTATACTTAGGTTGTAACTGGGTAATAGCTTTCATGTGAAGGTCCTAAATTAGTTTCATAGTAGGGTTGAGTACATTGGGTACTTTTTCTTCCATTCTTGACACTCTTTACTAAGAAGAATATGTTCCAGCTCCATCCATGTAAACATGAAAGAGGTAAAGTCTCCAT
>CAUYPK010135308.1:0-29589 GCA_963574355.1 Loris lydekkerianus
TAGTCCTTTTTTATATCCTTATGCCTTGTCCTTCCACCTTCCCTCTTCTCCTAAAATGGAACATGTATGTTATTAAAAAGCACCAAGTTATGGAAAAATCACACACCGCTAACTACATGATTTATTGAAAAAAGAAGGGATGGGGCAAGACAAAAATTCCATAAGTAGTTCTAGAAATCCTAGAAACCCTAGGATTTCTGAACCTATCGAAGGAAAGGGTCATTTTAATATACCAAAGACTTTGAGAAATGATATAAAGACCACCACCCAGAACGCATATTGACTACTGTGCACATGTAGGACAGATGGAAACAACATGCAAAAGTTTTGACAACTGAACTGACCAATTGTTGCCATTGGAAATCACAGCTCAAACTTAATAAAGTCAATTGCTTGCTAAAATGAAAATATCAACACTCTCCATAGAATTTAAAACAAGACCCATAGACATGTATTATTGAAAATGTCTGGGATACAATCCTATAAAGTAGAACCAGAAAAACCCTATAAGGTAGAAACATAAAAATCATAACATACATGGGAAAAAACAAAAAATGTCAATTCTGAGATGATACCAGTGTTAGAATTATATGACAAAGACTTTAAAGCAGTGATTCTCAAACTTCCTAATGCTGTGACCCTTTAATACAGTTCCTCATGTTGTGGTGACCCCCTACCATAAAATTATTTTTGTTTATGGTTGGGTGTTACCACAACATGAGAAACTATATTAAAGGATTGCAGCATTAGGAAGGCTGAGAACCACTGCTTTAAAGCAACAATTAAAGAAGTCTTTAAATAAGTAATAGTAAATACATTTAAATTAAATTGAAAAATAGAAAATCTCAGTAAGAAAAAAACAGAAGATATAAGAAAGACTAAAATGGATATACTAGAACTAAAAATATAATTACCAAAATCAACTCAGTAGATAGGCTTATTCACAGAATGGAGATGACAGGAAAGTCAGTGAACTTTGAGGATAGATCAACAGAAATTATTCAATCTGCAGGAGAGATGGGGGAAAGACTGGGGGCAAAAAACAGAGCCTCAGAGACCTGTGATACAATAACAGGAAATCTAATAGTCATGTCATTGGGGTCCCAAAGAAAAGGAGGCCCACAGGGCTGAAAAAATATTTGAAGAAATAATGTCTGAAAACTTCCCAAGTTTAGCAAAATACATGAACTTACAGATTTAAAAAGGTCATAACCCCAAACAAGAAATCCCAAAGAATCCATTCCCATTCAAGTTTGTTGGAAACAAAAGACAAAGAAAAGATTTTAAAAGCAGCTAGAGAAAAATTACAAAGATAAGGGAAAATGATTCAAACATGACATATTTTCTTCTCATCAGAGACCATGGAGGCCAGAGGAAGTAGAACAATGTTTTACAGTGCTAAAAAAATTAACACAGATTTCTATATCCAGCAAAAAGTGTTCTTCAGGAGTAAAGGTGAAAGAAAGTTGTTCTCAGTTAAGTAAGAGAACTCAGTGCCAGCAGACTTTCTCTCAAAATTGCTAAAGGAAGTCATTCAGAGAGAACAGAAATGATAACTGAGAAAATTGTGAACATTAAGGATGAAGGAAGAGTAACAGAAGTTCAAAGTATAATACACTATTTTTTTTTCCTCTTGAGTTCTTAGAAATGTAGGTGAAAACAAAATATATAGCATTGTTTGATAAGGTTGTCAATGTACATAGATGTGATATATATAAGACAGCTACAGCATAAAAAGAAAGAAATGAGGCCCTATATGGGTTTTTTTGTTAATTCTATTTGAAGTGATAAAATCTCAATTCTAAGTGTATACATTGAAATATCCCCCTGCCCCTTTTTTTGAGGCAGGATCTCTTTTACTCAGGCTGGAGTGCAGTGGCACAATCATAGTTCACTGCAGCCTCAAACTCCTGGGCTCAAATGATCCTCCCTGGTAGGTGGGACTACAGGAACACACCACCATACCTAGGTTTATGTTTTGTAGAGATGGGGTCTTACTTTATTGCACAAATTGGCCTCGAACTCCCAGCCTCAAGTGATCCTTCTGCCTTAGCCTCCCAAAAGTGCTGGGATTATAGGAATGAGCCACTGTGCTCAGTGAATACTTAACTATAAACTATATAAAGAAATGTTTTCAAAAACACAGTAGACAAATTATTTTAATTCAACCTAGAAGAGGGCAGGAAATGGGAAAGAGCTTGAAGGCAAAACAGAAGGAACAAACAGAAAATATATAGTAAAATGGTAGGTCCAAATCCAAACATATTAACCACCACAATAAATGTAAATAATTTATCTAAATGTGAATACACTAATTAAAAGAATTTTCTATAATTAACTTTTTTAAAATCAATACAATTATAAGCTATTCAAGAATGATATAGGTAGGTTAAAAGTAAAAAATGAAGCTAGGCTTGGTGGCTCATGCCTGTAATCCTAGAACTTTGGGAGGCCGAGGCAGGAGAATTGCTTGAGGCCAGGAGTTTGAGATTAGCTGAGCAAAGAGCAAGACTTCCATGGTGGGATGCACCTGTAGTTCTAGCTACTAAGGGAGCTGAGGCAGGAGGATCACTTGAGCCCAGGAGTCTGAGATTGCAGTGAGCTATGATGATGCCACTGCACTTTAGCCTGGGCAACAGAGCAAGACACTGTCTCAAAAATAAAGTTAGGATGGATGTATTAATAGCAGAAAATTAGACTTTAGGGCAAAAAAAATGAAGAGTATTACATAATGGTAAAAGAGCTAATTCACCAAGAAGAGTTAATGATTGTAAATGTGTATATACCTCACAACAGAGCTTCAGAATTTCTGAAGCAAAAACTGGCAGAAATGAAAGGAGAAATAGATAATCCATAATTATACTTGGCAACTGTTACACTCCTTTCTCAGTAATTTTTACTGGACATAAAATCAGCAAGGATATAGAGGAACTGACAGCCAACTGCATCAGATTAATATGTATAGAACACATTTCCTATCAATAGCACTGTCCACATTATTTTCAAGTGTACATGAAACATTCAACATGGTAGACCATCTTTTAGGGTGATTAAAAAAACCTTAACAAGTTTAAAAGAGTTGAAATCATATGAATTATGTTCTTTAAGCATAATGAAATTAAATTAAAAATCAATAAAAGAAAGATAATAGGAAAACCTTGAAATACTTAGAAATTACTCAGCATACTTCTAAATAAGCCATTGGCAAAGATGAGGTAATTCAGGAAAATTAGAAAATGTTTAGAACTATTTGAAAAAATGGAACATACCAAACAGACACAATATATGCTGTGTTGTATACTGTACTATAAGGTAAGCTAGTTACCAATATTTGCATGCTCGTACCATTATTTACTCATTATGGACACACAAAATCAGTAAAATACTCAAATAGCAAGTTTTGTGGTATTTTACATTCACCCAGTTGGTAAAATAAGCCAGTTGATTTGACAGGTAAGTATTAAATAATCATGCTGTTGGATGAGTAAGGGAAAAAGTAAAAACCTCAACAAAGTAGGATGATGCAGCTAAAGCAATACTTAGTGGGAAATTGATAGTATTCAGTGTTTATATGAGGAAAAATGAAAGTTTTCAAGTCAATAATCTGAGTTTCCACCTTAAAAAATGAAAAAAAAGAGCAAACCCAAAGTCAGCAGAAGGAAAGTAGTAGTAAAGATAAGACCACCAGCCTGAGCAAGAGCAAGACCCTCTCTACTAAAAATAGAAAGAACTAGCTGGGTATTGTGGCAGGTGCCTGTAGTCCCATCTACTTAGGAGGCTGAGGCAAGAGGATTGCTTGAGCCCAAGAGTTTGAAGTTACTGTGAGGTAATGACACCATGGCACTCTACCCAAGGAAACAGAGTTATTTTCTGTCTAAAAAAAAAAAAAAAAAAAAAAAAAAAAAAAATAGATGAGACCAGAAATTAATGAAATTGAAAACAAGAATAGAGAAAAATTGGTAAAACTGAAATCTGGCTATTTGGAAAGATCAATACAATTGATGAGCCTTTTTGCAAGGCTAACAAAGATAAAAAAGAAGATACAAATTAGCAATATCCAGAATGCTAGAACACCCACCCCTAGACTTCTTCAAAGGATAATAAGAAATACTACACCTATTTAAGAACTCAGAGGTAATAGACCAATTTCTTAAAAACCACAAACTCATGCAAGATGAAATAGATAACTTTAGTAGTCCAATGCATCTATTAGAAATTGAATTCATAGTTAAGAAGAATAAAGTTGGAGACATCAATAGCCAACTTTTAGACTTACTATAAAGCTACAGTACTCAGGTCAGGGTGGAATTGGCAAAATGATGGGTACCCAGTCTCATTCAAGTGTACCATTTGACTTTTGACAAAAATGCAAAAGCAATTTAATGGAGAAAGGATAGTCCTTTGAACAAGTGATATTGGAAACATTAGCTGTCCATAGGTAGAAAATGAACCTTGACATCAAGCTCATACCTTTTACAAAAATTAACTCCAAATATATCACAGGTCTAAATGTAAAACTATAAAATTTTAAAAAGTAACAACATAAGACAAAATCTTCATGACCTAGGGTTAGGCAAAGAGTTCTTAGACATGAGACCAAAATCATAATTTATAGAAGAAGTTAATTACCTGGATGTCATCAAAATGAAAGACCTTTGCTCTGCAGAATTGTTGAGAAGGAAATGATAAATGATGAATTAGGTGAAAATCTTTTCAAATCACATATCAAAGAACCTGTATCCAGCAAGTATAAATATAAAGTTTAAACTTTATAGAAGTATAAACTCTTTCAAAACTCAATAGTAAGAAAATGAACAACTTAAAACACTTGAACAGATTATTCACCATAGGGAATGTAAGGATAACAAGCATGTGAAAAGGTGTTGAACATGACTAGTATCAGGGAGATGCAAATTAAAATGATAAGATACTGCTCTACACCTACTAGAATGGCTAGAATACAAAATACTGACAATACCAAAGGCTGGTGAGGATGTGGGAAAACAGGAGCCCTCATACATTGCTGGTGGGAATGTAGAATTGTACTTACCCTAGAAAAGGTTGAGAGTTGCTTATAAAGGGTAATATACACTTGTATACGTGTGCCATATGACCCAGCAGTTCTCCTGAGTATTTACCCTAGAGAAGTGCAAACTTACGTTCATACAAAAACCTATGCATGGATCTTGATAGCTCCTTAATTCACTGTAGGCACAAACTGGAAACAACTCAAAGACCCTTCAGTGGGGGAATGAATAAACAACCTGTAGTATTTTCATACCATGGAGTATTGCTCAGCACTGTGAAGAAAGGAACTACTGATACACATAACAACTTGGATGGGTCTCAGGGGCATTAAGCTGAGAGAAAGAAGCCAGGCTAAAGGCTACATTCTATATGATTCCATTTATGTGAAGTTCTTGAAAGTAGAAAATGATAAGATGGAGAACTAAGCATGGCTTTCATGGGTTAGAGAATGATGTACCTACAGGAGGGCAGCATGAAGAAGTTTTGAAGGGTGGTGGGACTGTTGTGTATTCTGGTTGTGATGGTTGTTATGTATGTTAAAAGTCATAGAGCTGTACTCATTAGTCCATTTTATACAATAATGTAAAATCTAAGATTAAAAAAAAATGGAATTTCTGTGGCCTGGTGCTAAGAAGATATAATTCAGCTTCAAGGATAAATCTTTTCTGATAAAAGGGTATATGTAGAGACAGAGCAGAAATGCTACTTTTACACAAATTCTAGGAATTAAATGTCTAGCATAATGTCATCATAAGATAAGTCCCCAAACTGCCACACTGAAAACAAGGCACACCTAAATAAATGTGTCAGAGCTCCTGCTAAACATTTTGTCCAGGAATCCACACCAAGAAGAAAGTAAGTATGGCAAAAATCTCTTAAGGAAGAAAACATTCATACTCTCATTACTAAAGTATAAAAATATAAAACAAAATTCCCCCACCCACAGAAAAAAATCAATGTCTTTCATAAGCTTCTATTAAAAAATGGATGGAATGTTTTTGGATATAAGAGGGTCAGGCCACTCACGTGAGTTCTAACCATTCAAATAAGAGTGTAAAGGCTTACAAATATGGTAATGTTTTGAATAGGAAAATTTGGATTTGAGGAATAATGCCTTTTTTGACAATAGTAGTAATATTCAGAAAGTTCTACATTCTTTTATTTAATATGGACATCAATTTGCTTGTAGTGTATTCTTCTTTCTTATTTATTGAATTACGGTATAGATACTATCATAAGGAACAAGAGAATCTCTATCATGATTTGTTTTCTCTTTATTTCACTATAGCCAGCACTCTGGAACCCTTTCCAGACATCCATCCCTTCTTATCAGTTAAGGACAACCATTAAAAAACACAAACAGACCACAAAAACAGAGCACAGTTTCTAAATTTTTTTAATAATAATTGAAAATGTAAATTAGTTTCAATCAAGTTCCTTTTGTTTTCCTGGTTTAAAATTACTGGTTAAGGTAATTTTACATTCACAAATGTTAAACAGTGTATCTGAGCAAGGTGAAATAGATTACGGGGGAGTCATATTGGTGGGGGGGAACCTCCTGTGGGCCTACAGATGACTGAAGGCTCAAAGTACCTCCAGTGGCTTCTGCAGAAGGTCTTGTCCATCTATGCTAGCTCTAAAGGGTAACAACATTCCAATAAAGATGCTTTCTTTTCCTGCTATTTTAATTTGTAATAATTCGATTGTATATTGTTTCATCTCAGCAAATTCACATCCTCATCTTCAGCTGATGATGTTCCAACTTGCCCTTTTTATTTGTTCACAAAATTAACTGGCCTGTTATAGAGAGGGTAGGACTCTAGTTCCTACATTCTTGATAATACCACGTGGTATTTTTATTGGCATCAAAAAGTGTTTGAAATTACGTTCTGTTTCACCATGTGTATGAGGCCCCAGACCTTATTCAGAGACATTCTTAACGTATTTCTACTTTTTTTAAACCTGTTTTATTTATAAGGTTGCTCTGTAAAAGTACATATTTTTAAAAATTTCCATTACTAAGAAAATGTTTGAAAGTCACTCAGCTGGACAACATGACATTCACCAGTTCCCTCTAAACCAGTGGTTCTCAACCTTCCTATTGCCATGGCCCTTTAATACAGTTCCTCATGTTGTGGTGGCCCCCAACCATAAAATTATTTTCATATACTTCATGAAGTAGCAACGAAAATAATTTTATGGTTGGGGGTCAGCACAACATGAGGAACTGTATTAAAGGGTCGCGGCATTAGGAAGGTTGAGAACCACTGCTCTAAACATTTTTAGTATTTCTAACAGCAACATTTGACTGATTTCATGCTTATCAATAGTGGAACAGTGTTTATTGATTACCTGTTATATGCCAGTACCATATTTCAAGAAAATGTATTACTTTTTCTTCCTTTGCTGGTGAGAAAACTGTTAAGAAATGAAGTTGCCTAAGGGAGAAAAGGAGAAGAATAAAGCCTTGGAGTATCTGCCTCAGAATAATTGAGCCTCACAGTCACAGTGTGTATATCTGAAGTAGTAGTGGCTACTGTGTAAGCCCTTCAAGTGAGATGGGTGGGTGGTAAAAAAAAAAAAAAAAAAAGTGGTTTGAGAGAAACAGACCTACTAGATCTCAAACTGATACACTTCTGTTACAGTCATCAAGGATTACAGAACAATGAGAGCCAAGAGGAATTCAGAAGAAACAAGACATCTTTTCTGCCAAGGAATCAGATAGGATGCAGGTATAACATAGGCTTAGGAATTAAAGAATAGTTGATTGTTGATCTTCGAACTTTCTGTTCAAACCCCAGATAGAGTAATACAACATGGTAGTTAGGACAGAAAGAATGACAGTAGAATGGGGTCTAAAACTGTTGAGGTTGGAATTTAGCCTATCATGGGAGCCTGAGAGCAGTTTTTAAAAGGGGTAAGAGAGCGTTGATGGGACATACATATGTTGTCAAAGAGTTTCCCATGCTTTGAGTCCTAGAATGAAGAGATGTATAGTCAGGGTAGGTTTTTTGTTTCTGTTTCTCTGATTTTTTAAAACATAATTACTTAATTTTTTTAGTCTCAAAAGCTTATGAGAAAAAAGTTACAAGAAATGAATGTTTCTTTCCTTCTAGGTAAAAGTAAGAAAGAGAGAACACATTCATAGCTGTGCATTTTATTCCAAGGAAAATCCATTTAGCCAGTTTGCTTTTTGCTTTTGTAACACTTCTCTTCCTATTGAATGTAGGTAAGAAACTTTTCAGTAATAAGGTAGGTAAGCTTTTTCAGTAGGAAAGACCTAATCTTGTATACAAGCAAACCTAGTTTCTAATTAATCAAGTGTTTAATACTATAATTTCTAAGGCACTCTAAAAGGAAAAGGCAAAGAGCAGCTAAACCATTTTTTGTTGGCTTGGTTTTTATAGCTTACGGTTCAGTATCATTTTGGCCAATTGGAAGAATTTATACAAGGAATTAGTGAAATGCACATTCATGTATGTTAATGCCCTTTTTGTTAATTTTTTTGTTTGTTTTTTTTTAAGTTAATTTGCTGACATTTGGAAAGTATACTCATAGTGACTTATTATTGAAAAGCTTCTTATATAAAACATCATGGAAGAAAATCACATCTACCAATTTTCAGTAACTAAATTGTGTTAATAGCTATCTGAAATTTTGTATTAGAAAGTTCAAATCATTGGACTTCACTATACAATCTCTCTGTAAGAAAATTACTTCTTATCTCTTATTATGATGGCTACATAGGATAGGGAGTCTTTGGCCTTAGAGCCTAGCAGCCATGTTTGAAGGTAGGTTCTATGAGTTTATTTCATTGATTGAGCTGACTAGAACAGTATAACAGCCAAACATAGTCTGACCAGTAGAACTGACATCCTCTTGTTCCCTAACATCCTCTTGAATGTTAACAAGAACTGAATCTTAACCAATGAAATAGGAGGACAAGGAAGGTATTATACCTACTATATTATTCTCTTCTGTCATGCCACAATTACAAGTTGTAACACTAATTTAGTAACAGCATTTCAGGGATAAAGGAAAAAATGGTTAACAAGGACAGCGGCTGTAAGACAAATCTTTATTTCAGAAACATTAAAATGTGATATAGGTATCTTAGCATCGAAGCAAGGGTATTACAGACTATAACATTTAAATAGTAGTTAAGGTGAATTGAATATGGGAAGTCCCTGAGTACAAACATCCAACTGTGGTACAACTCACACTTATAAATAGAGGCCATTGTAGGTGGGAGGTAATAAGTAAATGTACCTGTTCAAACTTACATAAAACTTCAACTTAAGAACAAGCCCACAGAACTTATTTCGTTCATAACCTGGGGGCTGCCTGTACTTAGCACGTACCAGACAGTAGACTTGGTGCCAAACACTTTATATGCATTATCTGATTTGACCCTCCCAATACTCTGATGGGTTTACAGATGGGTAAACTGAGGCTTACAAGAGGTTAAGTGACTTATCTAAGAACTCTGTGTACAATAAATGTCAGAACCAGGATTTGAAGCAGTCTGACTCTAGAAGCCACACAATTAACCACTATTTTTTATATTTACCTCTTATTATTAATACAGACCCAAAAACTAAAAAGAAAGGTTTGAGGACTGAGCAAAGCCCTTTCCAAAATCTGCTTTTTCACTTTCAGTTAAGGGATAATTGACTCCCCTATACACATATAAACACACAAAATAACACCTCCATCTCCTGAATATTCCTCAGCATCATTTTTTAAAGGTTTTTTTGTTACATATGTGCCTTTATGTTCTGTGAAACTTTAGTCACCAAAACTATGTTCATAGCTATAAATTCTATCTCATAGTAGCTTAAGGTATATACCCTCATTATAGACCGACATATCAAGAGTCTAGAACAAAGAAAAGACTGTAAAGGATGCATTAAGAGTTGTTTGTAGGTTGGTTGGGGTGGCTCATGCTTGTAATCCTGGCAGTCTGGGAGGCTGAGGCGGGAGGGTCACTTGAGCTCAGGAGTTTGAGACCAGCCTGAACAAAAGTTGCTATTTTCTCTACTAAAAATAGAAACATTTAGCTGGGCATTGTTGCAGGTGCCTGTAGTCCCAGGTACTTAGGAGACTGAGCCAAGAGGATCACTTGAACCCAGGAGTTTGAGTTTTCTGTATATCAAAAAAAAAGTTGGTTGAGCCAATTTTAATACCCCTTCCCAAGAAAAAAGAAGATTGAAAGGAAACATATCCCATCTACTATGATTAAGGCACTATTCTAAGCATTTTCTATATCAAACCTCATTTAATCTGCACCATAATCCAATGAGATACAGTTGTTACCCCTGTTTTACAAATGAGAAATCTAAAGTCTTGGCTCTGCCACTTACTAGCTGCATGACTTAAGGCAAGTCTAGTAACCTCTTTGAGTCTCAGCTTTCTTTCTTTTATTTACTTTTTTTTGGTGATTTTTTTTCATATATACATTAATGCATTTATGGGGTGTAACGTGCTGATTTCATATAGAGTTAGGAATGCTTACATCATACTGGTTAATATATACCTTATCTCGTTTGCTTAATAATTGTGTTAAGACATTTATACTCTATACTAATAGATCCAACATGTACTCTTGCATTATGAACCATAAGTGTGATCCTACCATTCACCCTCCCCCATCTGCCCTCCCCTATCCCCTCCCATCCCCGCTCCTCCCTCCTTCTCTTGGGCCATAGTTGTGATCTGTTCTTCACATGAAAGTGTGACTGATTGTAAATTGGTTTCATAATAGTACTGAGTACATTGGATATTTTTTCTTCCATTCTTGAGATACTTTACTAAGTAGGATATGTTCCAGTTCCATCCATGTAAACATGAAAGAGGTAAAGTCTCCATCTTTATTAAGGCTTCATAATATTCCATGGTATACATATACCACAATTTATTAATCCATTCATGGGTCATTGTGCACTTGGGCTTCTTCCATGACTTGGCTATTATGAATTGAGCTGCAATGAATAATCTGGTGCAAATATCTTTATCTCTTTTATGTTTACATGGATGGACCTAGAACATATTCTCCTAAGTAAAGTATCTCAAGAATGGAAGAAAAAGTATCTAATATACTCAGTACTTCTATGAAACCAATTTATATTTACTCACACTTTCTTATGAAAGATAGAACATAACTATAGCCCAGGATGAAGGAGAGAAATGCAGGGGGGAGGGGAGAGGGGAGGTTTGATAGAGGGAGGGTAAATGGTGGGACCACACCTATGGAACATATTGCAAGGGTACAAGTCAAATTTAACAAGTATAGAACACAATAATCAAGTAAATGAAGCAAAACTATATTAACTAGTTTGATGTAAGCACTCCAAATTGTATAAAAAAATCAACACATTGTACCCCACATATGCGTAAATGTATTCATGATTTATGTGTATATGAGTTAATAATAATAACAAAAAAAAGATGGGTGGCACCTGTGGCTCAGTAGGTAGGGCACCAGCCCCATATATCGAGGGTGGCGGGTTCAAACCCGGCCCCAGCAGAACTGCAACAAAAAAATAGCCAGTCATTATGGTGGGAGCCTGTAGTCCCAGCTACTTGGGAGGCTGAGGCAACAGAATGGCCTAAGCCCAGGAACTGGAGCTTGCTGTGAGCTGTGTGACGCCACGGCACTCTACCAAGGGTGATAAAGTAAAACTCTGTCTCTACAAAAAAAAAAAAACAAAAAAACAAAAAGCAAAAAAACAAACAAACAAAAAAAAAAAACCAGATGTGTACTTGGAAACTTAGGTTAAGGAAAAGTGATGAGGCAGAACAAGAAAAAAAGCTTGCAGAATATGTGGAATTTCTCATTGTTTTTGGGCTAAAGTCCCGCAAGGAAAAGGATCTAGAAGGGTATAGAAGCCCAGGAGTTTAAGTGATTGAATTTGAAAAAGGTCTAATCAGTAAGAACACCACTAGAATAATGCTATCAGAGCAACTTCATTTTCTCTTCATGTCTATCAGTATGCAATTTTATTATGAGACCGATGTACCAGAGAAATATGCTTTACTTGGCAAATTCATTCATCTCATTTACAATGTACAATGTCTTCTGTTTCTGCATAGCTCTAACATTCCATGGTTACTCGCTTCACTGAATATGATATCATTTCTCTAAAAGAAACACACACTTTTTGCTGTATATCCATTTAAATCTACCCGATTTTATTCTATTTTCTAAAATAGGAAGCTTATACTATGCCAGAGTAGAAATAGTTTTGGTTACTAGTCCAGAGGCTATAATTGAAGTTTCTTTAAAAATTCTAAAAGGTATAGCCCTGAAAATTATGCAGAAAATCATATAATGCCGTTCAGTTGCAGAGGATCTCAGGACTCCAAAGGAAAAACAGAAAGGATCAAAGGAGAATTTCAGTAATTGCTTTTTAGTCTTCCCTTAAATTTTCCTCATTCTTTCTCCTTCTCACACCCTTGATTCTCCTTCTTATGTTCTTTTGGGGGAAGCAATTAATTTGACTTTTAAAGAACTTCTTCATTTGTTTGTTAAGATGAATAAATAAAACACCACTAAAACAAATACTTTAGTAAAAAAATGTAAATAAAGTCTAAAAGAATAATAGGTTCTGATATTGGCCAACAGAGGTAATTTGTGATCACAAACCATTAACAACCTGACAACAATCATATTTCAAACCTTGATCACCAATAATGCTATTATCTGACACTGTTCATGTGCTAAAAATCAAATAATTTTAATTATTCAACCCATTCATATCTAATTGTGCAGTATGATCAGTTACTTTCTATAACAAAAATTTCATCATCCGGATTGATGCAGCCATTGCAAACGTGATATAGATTTTTTTAACCCTTCAGCCAATTTATTCATTCAAAATTAGGATTTCTAAGTCCATTGCTAAAACCTTTTCCCCTAAAACTGGCAGTAAAATCTCCTGGGGCCATATTAACAATTGATTGTTGAAAAAGTACAACTAATTTTCATATATGTTTATAGTTTGAGACAACTTCTATGGAATTACTTTTGTTTTTACATGCTTTATGCCTATAAAGGCATTAAGAAATAATAAAATTATGCTTTTAGGTTTGTTAATCTTTTATATATCGACCCTATGTAAGTAATACCCTAACTAAACAACTAGTCCCAGACAGAATAAAGAAAGGAATACTGTGGCCTAACATGACTAACAACTTACCGTCTTCCTATTATTGAGACCAAAAAAAAAAAAAAAAAAATGCATTATCACACTATTTCCTCACCTTCATAACACCTAGGTATCCTTTCTCCTAGTTGAGATGCTAGTTTCTTTCCAGGTCAAACCGAAATAAAAAACAAACCAACAACAAAAACAACAAAACATTTACACTGCAGCAACACTGTTATTTTATTTTTTCCTGATGCTATAAGTCATAAAAACATTGGACAGAATGAAATACCAAAGTCATATTATTTCAAATACCAGTATCAATTGTCCATGGTTTCTTAACTAGGGAAAGAGTAAACCGATTATGGCACCCTTTTTATCATGGGACGGGAGCTGAATATTTGGAAAAAGTTCACATTTATGAACAGAAACTCTTACTCCAGGAAGTCTAGCTTATAAGGCAGAAATCCAAAAAATGAAAAAGTGACAAAGTCCCTGCTCCTTCCCTGCTTGTCCTGGCCTCATACTACTGAAGATTATTTAGAGGAATCTCTAATCAGAGGGAACTACTTTGCCAAAAGGCTGGCCAGCGACTAAGAGTGAAGGCTTCAACCACTGTGATACTCTCTGCCTATCCCATCTGTGGAATATTCATTGAGAATATAATTTTCTTATCCTAATAAAGACAGTACAGATTTGTACCAGATAAATAAAAAATAATTTACTTCATTTTCTTTAACTGCCCTTAGATGGAATTCTGACTGATTAGATGGAAGTTTCTGCAGTCATTTCTAAGGTTGCTTTGCATGATTTTTCTAAGATGATGGAAAACAAAAAGTAAGTCAAAGAAGAAAATGGCCATTCTAAAATATTTAACAAAAAGTACTGTATATACATTATTATAATGGCTGCATTCATGTGATATATATGAATACTAAATGGAAAAATATTTAAAAAATGTTGGCAGTGAGTTTTCTAGAATTGTAGCATTCTATGTGATTTATGTTCTTGCATTTTATTGACTTCTAAGTTTTTAAACAATTAGTATTTTTAATATATATTCTGAAAAAGGTGTACAATATTGTTATTGTAGGCAGTCTGCCTGACTGCATGGGAAGGTCATTTTACATACGGCATATGGGAATGTTTCTGTTACAAGTTGCCCTGTGCTTTCACATATTCAGCGTACAGAAAACATGTGTTTTAATAGTGTTTATTGATAGGTGGTATTTGATGTTATACAAAAATAAAGAGGCTACCTCTGCTGTTTGAATTCCCATCTTCATTTTCAACATGAGATGCATGCATAGTCAGTCAGTCCTTTATGTACAATGATTACTTTAACAGTATCCCTCAAGGCTTCCCATGTCATATTGTTTGACCTTCAGTTAACTAACTCATGCTGATTTCTTTAGTGGGCCCCTAAGACAGGTTTTCCTTACTTATATAGAGTCTAATGGAGACACTCTTGTAGGTTTTCTTTTTGTACTATTTCTCAAAAATCCCATTAACAGAGTCTCTATTGTAATACTCACCTAATTATAACATACTCCTCACTGAGCTCAGAGGGCAAGCATTCTAATAAAACTGTGGTTCCATACTGAGAAGTGGAAAGAAATAACTTTCACTCTTACTTCGGTAGAAAATTTTAATATATCAGAATCTGCAGAATTTTAAATCCACTTGGCAAAGATAAAATGAAAGGGTGAATGTACTACTGATCTGGGCATGAACTAGGGATACAAATATCCTGCCTAGATGTTAACTGGATTATTTGGTTTTTAAAAAACAACTTTATTAAGGTGTAATTAACATATAAAAATCTGTGAGTATTTAGTGTATGCATCTCAGTAAGTTAGGGAATATATATGCACATGAAGCCATCACCATGGTTAAGGCAATACATATATCTGTCACCTCCCAAAGTTTCCTCCTGTTCCCATTGTCATAATTATGATTATTTCAGTATGGTAAGAACACTTAACATAAGATCTACTCTTTTGGCATTTTATGTATTCAATATAGCATTGTTAGCTACAGGCACTACGTTGTATAGTGGATCTCCATAACTTATGCACTTTGCTTAACTGAAACTTTGTACCCTTTAGCCATCACCTCCCTATTTTCTCATTTCACAAGACCTAGAATCCACCATTGTTCTGTTTCTGTGAGTTTGATTATTTTAGATTCCATATATAGATGAGATCATGTGGTATTTATCTTTCTGTATCTAGTTTATTTTGTTTAGCACAGTGCCCTTTAGGTCCACCCATGTTGCCACAAATGACAGGGCTTCCTTTTTTTTAAGGTTGAATGACATTATCACACACACAGACACACACACAGACACACACACACACACATATATATATATATATGGGATATATATGTCCATATATATCTCACATTTTCTTTATCCATTCATCTTTCGAAGAACATTTAGGTTGTTTCCCTTCTCTGTCTTGGTTGGCTATTATGAATAATGCTAAAATGAATATGGGAGTGAAACTCCCTTTTCAAGATCCTGATTTCAATTATTTCGGAAATATACCCAGAAGTAGGATTGCAGAGTCATATAGTAGTTCTGCTTTCAATTTTATGAAGAACATCTACAGCATTTCTCATAATGGCTGGACCAATCTGCATTGCCACCAAGAGTGTACCAGGATTCCCTATTGTCCACATCACCCAAACTAGTTATCTATCATCCTTTTGATAATAGTCATTCTAAAGGGTGTGAAGTAATATCTCATTCTGGTTTTTGTTTTTTTTATTAAATCATAACCACATAGATCATGTATACATTAATGCATTTATGGGGTAGAATGTGCTGATTTCATATAGAATTAGGAACACTTACATCACACTGGTTAATATATACCTCATCTTGTTTACTTAATTGTTGTTAAGACATTGCATTTCCTTGGTAACTGAATGCTGAAAATCTTTTCATATACCTATTGGCCATTTGTATGTTTTATTTGGGAAAAAAAAAAGTCTACTCAAGTCCTTTGGTCATTTTTTTTTTTTTTTTAAGACGGAGTGTCACTATGTCACCCTTGGTAGAGTGCTGTGGCATCACAGCTCACAGCAACCTCAAATTCTTGGGCTTACGCGATTCTCTTACCTCAGCCTCCCAAGCAGTTGGGACTATGGGCACCCGACACAAGGACTGACTATCTTCTTGTTGCAGTTGTCATTGTTGCTTAGCAGGCCTAGGCCGGGCTTGAAACAGCCTGCCTCGGTGCATGTGGCTGGCGCCATAACCACTGTGCTATGGGTGCTGAGCCCCTTTGGTCATTTTTAATTGAGTTATTTGGGATTTTGCTATTCAGTTGTATGAGTTCCCTGTATATTTTGAATATTAATCCCTTGTATATGGTTTTCAAATAAAGTCTCCCATTCCATAGCTTGTCTTTTCATTTTGTTGATTACTTGCTATGGAGAAATGTTTTTGTTTTATGTAGTCCCACTGATTTATTCTTGCTTTCATTGCTTGTGCTTTTGGGGCCATATCCAAAGAGTCATTGCCAAGACTAATGTCAAGAAACTGTTGCCTGTGTTTTCTTCTAGGAGTTTTATGGTTTCAGGTCTTATGTTTAAGTCTTCATAATTCATTTTGAGTTGTGTCTTGTACTCTGCAAGGGAAGTGTCTGATTTCATTCTTTTGCATGTGGATATATAGTTTTACCAACATCATTTATTGAACAAACTATGTTTTCCCACTGTGTGTTCTTGGCACTCTTGTCAAAAGTTAATCATAAGCAAGAGTTTCTTTCTGGGCTCTCTACTTTGTTCCTTTGTTCTATATATCTTTTTTCATGTATGTACCTTACCATTATGATTATAGCTTTGTAATATAAATCAAGAAGTGTGATGCATTCAGCTTTGCTCTTCATTGCTTGGTTTGCTTGCTCAAGATTGCTTTGGTTATTGGGGGGGTTTATTGTGTTTCATATGAACTTTGGGATCATAACTTCTATTTCTGTAGAAGGTTCTCCACCTTGACCACCTGGCTAAATGCTATTTTTAGAAGAAATCCTGGGATTCTTGGCCTATGTGGATTCATTCAATTCTCTTTTCCTTGACATTTTTCTTCTATCACTGTTTGTCCAAATTATACTATTAATGTTTTTCAAAGTATAGAAAAGTATTGCTATAATTTTTGATTTTACCTACCCCCCCAAATGGGCTTTCTATCTCTCTCCTCTGAATATAATAGAATCTTGTTTACATTTGCTTATGTATGAAGATCTTTTTCCATTTTGCATATATTTTTTTCTGCATGCATCAAACAGTGAGACCACATTTTTCAGTCTCCTTTAAAGTTAATTTTGGAGCAAGCTTCTGGGTAAAATGTGGATACACTTGATTCATAAAATATCTTACATTAGCCTTTCTCTCATTGGACTATTAAACCCAGAGGAGTCAGTGAAAGATCTGAAGAGTCCCTGGAAGGAAGTGGAGCTATACGATGCAAAGACTAAAATCCCTGGGTCACCCTGTTTCAACTGCAAGGTAAATGATATACCTTGATTCTGTTACTTTGATTTATGGATTATTGTTGTTACAGAAAGCTAGAACTAATGATCTTAATTAATTGTGTATGTTCCCCCGACAGGATGACTTCATCTATTGTTACTATAGTGAAATCTCCCAGAGCCATGTCTTTTTCTTTGAAATTTTCCCCAAGCATTAGATTTGAATTTCTCACTGTCTTCTGTACATATCCCCAAGGATGTTCCAAAGGCCTCTCAAAGAAAACCTTTACACATCGAAACTAAGGTTATCAACTTCACTAGTCCCTTAGGGCTACTATAACAAACTACCACAAACTAGGTGTCTTAGAATAACAGAAATTTATTGCAGGTATTTGAGATGCTGAAATCTGAAATAGAAATATTAGTGAAGCCATTCTTTCTCTGAAAGCTGTAGAAGAGAGTCTTTCCTTTTCTATTCCTTGTTTCTGGTAGTGACTATCAATCCTGGGCATTCCTTGACCTGTCGCTGCATCGTTCTAATCTCTGCTTTTGCTATCACATGACATCCCCCTGTGTGTCCGTGTTTTCACAACGTGTTTTCTTGTAACAGCAGTAGTCATAGTGGATTAAGACTCACCCTAATGACCTCATCTTAATTTGATTACATCTTCAAAGATCCTATTTCCAAGAGAGGTCACATTCATAGGTACAGAGGTTTAGGATGTCAACATAACTTTGGGGGATCACAATACAACCTATAACATCAACCCACAATCCGTAATAACAGAATCACTATCATCTTGTCACTCAGTACTGGAACTTGACAGTCATTCTATAATTAGAGCTTCTTCTTGGTATGTCAAGTCAACACAGTGCAAGATTTCTCCCTTCAACTCCCCTTCCTTTAAGTTCTATCACTGGTACAGATTGAGTCAGTGTTTCTTTTTCTCGATACAAATTCCAGTCTCTTACTCTTTACATTTTCTCTAGAAATCTTTTTAAAACAGGAACAATCATGCAACAATTCTGTTCCAAAGCTTTTGTTGCCTGCAATTATACTTCATACTCCTACCACCAGTCCCCCAAAACTTGCATAATGATGTCCTTTTACCATTTTCATGCTTTAGGTTTCTTTGTTTATTTTGTTATTCCTCATTTGGAGTGCCTGTGGTGGAAATGACTTATGGCTGACTCAGGTGACAGGTATTCAGCGGTTAAAGGGGTGAAGCACTGGGTTATCCTGTGAGATTACAGATTAAAGGTAACACTAGAGCTTGTATAAAACTTCACTATTTGCAATGAGCTCTGATATGCACTATTTCCTTTGAGATTCATAGCCATCCTATGAGATAGGCTAATAGTATCTCAAATTTTTGATTAAGAAATGGATATTGAGAAATCTAACTAGCTCCAGGAAGCCCAGCTATTTATTAGTACAGATTTTATATCCAAATTAGTTTACTATATATTCCATGCTTTTTGATCATAGCAAGGTTGCCTAAGAAGATAAAGAAAATAACTTTCCGGCCCACTTGATTTTAAGGGCTATCTTAGGAAAATAGGACATTGAAAGAGATTGGCCAAAGTGTGACATTTAGGAGGGTAATCAGTTGAGACAGTAATATTAGGCAAAACAGGGAGGAAAATGATTCAAACAGGAAAAGGTGATAAGCAGTAGTATATTACAGTGGTATCATAAGAATTTCTCTTCAGTAGAATTACCATAGTAAAAGCTTGGAGAAAAAAAAAAAACATGATAAAGTCATGAAATAGTAAAGTTTGAAATAAGTTGACCATAATGTCAGACTCTGAATTGATTCCGGGGTTTAAATTATGGCTTAGAAAGAAATAAACAAATCCAAAACAATGTCTGGAGATGCTGTGCAATAAATGCAGTAGGTAGTCAGCATGATTAAGGTGTGCAAAAATTAATTACTAATGTCCTATTGTTTATAGGAAAATAAATGATATCTTAATGAAAAGGTAGATCAAACTACAGTTAAGATTCGATTAGTTTGAATGATATTGGCTAAATTAGTTTATGTTTCTAGTTTTTTGTTTACTTATTCTGTTCAATTTTAATAAGCAACTTCTAAATAACAAAAATTTTGTATTTACAAGTGATGTTTGGATTTTATAGCTACACACATACAATTAAAGCAAACATTTATTACTTAAAAGTTTTGTAGAAGAGAATTTTATCTGACACTCTTAAAACTCTTGTTAGCACCCTGCTTCTTTTTTCATTAAAAATATTGTGACCTGTTTGTACTCTCACATTGACCTGAAGTTAAAAAAAAAAAGATTTTATAATATAATGCTCAATGATACAAAATTATTTATGAACATAACTGATAAATGAGATAATAGGGTAGAAGTTGGGAATGGAATCAGACTGGAAGTAAGGTCCCCTCCAAATAGATTTTAGAGCAAATTAAAGTGCTAAAAATTGCCCCCTAATTGCAGTAGATTGAGTACTAAATGGCAAGCATAGGTAACTATTTTCAAAAATCTTCTTTTCAATGGAATATGGTAAATGGTGGCTTGAACATAAATGGTAAATTGAGTTGAACATAAATTTCCAGGCCTGGGGATATGTGAACTTATTGTGACTATGGTAAATTTCTTATGTTGTGGGAACAAGTAAAGGAACTACAGAAAGAGGATTACTGATGAATCAAGTTTTGTACAAAGCCATCCAATGTGAGGCCAAGTATTTGTAAGAGGCAAACTGACACTAAGAATGAAAGGTTTCTTCTAGAAGGCTGGGAATGGTCTCTAATATCTGCCTTGATCATTAACCTCAAGTCCCATTCTGTGCTATAAGTCTTGGATATCTCTTGATTTTTTAAATTTTTAATTATTATGGGTATGTAATAGTTGTATACAATTATAGGGTACATGTGATGTTTTGATACAGGCATACAATGTGAATTAATAAATCAGGGTAACTAAGGTATACATCATATTAGGTATTGATCATTTCTTTGTGTTAGGCACATTTTAGTTCTATTATTTCAGTCATTTTAAAGTATGCCCTAAATTATTGTTGATTATAGTCACTTTATTGTGGTATCAAAAATTTCTAATTCTAACTATACAACTATATTTATGTACTTAGTAACCAGTTCCCCTTTTATCCTCACGTTACCTTTCCCAGCCTCTAGTAATCATCATTCTATTCTCTGTCCCCATGAGATCAATCATTTTTAATATTTATTTCCTACATATGAATGAGCACCTGAATACTGATATCCCTCTTTAGGTTTGGAAAGCTCTTTGTTATTTCTTTGAATAAACTTTCTACCCCAATCTCTCTCTTCTCTTTAATGCCGATAACTCCTAGATTTGCCCTGCAGAGGTTATTTTCTAGATCTTGTAGGCATACTTTATTCTTACTCATTCTTTTTTCTCTTCCAACTATGTATTTTCTTTCTTTCTTTTTTTTTTTTTTTTTTCAGTTTTTGGTCAGGGCCAGGTTTGAACCTGCCACTTCCGGTATATGGGGCCGGCACCCTACTCCTTTGAGCCACAGACACTGCCCCTGACTATGTATTTTCAAGTAGACTGTCTTCAAGGTCACTAATTCTTTCTTTTGCTTGGTCAATTCTATTGTTGAGAGACTCTGATACATTTCTCAGTTTGTCAAATTCTTTTTTGTGTGTGAATTGAATTCTTAAACTATGGAATTTCCACTTGACTTTTTTTATTATTTCAATCTGTTTGTTAAATTTACCTGACAGGCTTCTGAATTCCTTCTTTATGTTATCTTGAAGTGAAGTTCACTAAGATTTTTCAGGATAGCTATTTTGAATTCTTTGTCTGAAACTTCACTTATCTCTATCAAATAAGGTATGATTGGTCATTCATACCTTATTTGGTTCATTTGGTGAAGTCATGTCTTCCTGGATATTGCTGATGCTTGTGGATGTTTTTCTGTGTGTGGGCATTGAAGAGTTAGGTATATTTTAATCTTCACAGTCTTGGTTTATTTTAACCTATCAATCATTCTTGAGAAGGCTTTCTGGATTTTCAAAGGGAACTGAGTATTGTGGACTATCTTTTGTCTCTGTGACTGTATCAGTACTGTTGTTGCCCCAATCCCAGTTATGCTGTGACTCTAGTAGCACTGCCTTGGTGGATTTGGGTAAGATATAAGAGTATTCCTTGGATTACTAGGCAAACACTGTTATTCTCTTCCCTCACTCTTTTTTTTTTTTTTTTTTTTTTTTTTTTTTTTTTTTTTTTATAGACAGAGTCTCACTTTGTTGCCCTTGGTAGAGTACTGTGGCATCACAGCTCACAGCAACTTCCAGCTCTTGGGCTTAGGTGATTCTCTTGCCTCAGCCTTCCGAGCAGTTGGGACTATAGGTGCCCGTCACAATGCCCGGCTATTCTCTCACTCTCTATGCTGGGCTGCTAGCATTGAGAGAAGAGTGACATGGGCACTCCCTTGTGGCTACTAGCGCCAGGTCCCACCTGAAGCCATCTCAGTCTTACCCAAAGCCTGTAGTGACTGTTGCCTGGCAACTTCTGTTGTTTATTCAAAGCCTAAGGGCTTTTTGGTCTGCAGGTGGTGAATCTTGCTAGGATTATGCACCAGTTTCATCCTGTATAACTTGGAGATGATTTCAAACAAATATGGTTGTTGTAATAGTATAATATTACCATGAAGCTCGCACTCAGGAAACAATATGTTTTGTGTATAGTTTGGAATATTACTTGTAGTTGGTGTATATAACTGGAGATCAAAGATTTACACAAGGATAGTTTTATTTATGTATTTATTTTGAGACAGGGTCTCATTCTGTCTCCCCCACTAGAGTGCAGTGGCATCATCATAGTTCACTACAACCTCAAACTCCTGGACTCAAGTGCTCCTCCTACCTTACCCTCCCAATTAGCTGGGACCTCAGGCACCCACCACAACACCCAGCTAATTTTTTATAGAGACAGTCTTGTTCTTATTCCAGCTGTTCTTAAACTCTTGATTTCAAGTAATTCTCTCACTTGAACCTCCCAAAGTTGTAGGATTACAAAAGTGAACCACTGAACTTGACCTTTATTCTTTTTTAAATGTGTTTAATTTTATTTTTCTAGAAGCAAAAGTATATTTTCTAATTTCCAATTAAAGAGTAAATTCACTTTGTATATTTTGCATTAAGTTATTTTAATAACTTTCTTGGATGGAAAAAATTGTTTATAGATGCCGTAGAAATCTGTAGTAAGTGGATTTTTTAAAAGAAAGATCCTAGATTGTCTTCCTTTCTGTAATGTAGAATCAATTTTCAGCATTTTATATTTGTCTATTCAGAGGTCATTATGTCATTTACTTTTGCATTCTAATAAACAACTCCAAAATTTATAAATTTAAAATGGTAATATTTTATTTGTTCAGCTGGGCAATTCTTCTGGATTTATAAGGGCTTATTTAGGAATCTGAAATCAGCTTCCAGTCACATAAAAGTTTCACTACTGCGGAATTGGCTGGCTGTCCACTTTGGTGAAGGGGGTGACTGGACTGTGTCACCCAGGAGGTTAATCTGGGCTTGGTCACAGAGCTTCAGAGCTAAGTTTAAGAAAACTAGCAAAAGAGTACAAGGTATCTTAAAGCCTAGGCTCAAAAGCAATTTATAAATTTGGCCAAGATTCATGGAGTAGAGATGGGAGAAGCTACAAATTCACATTTCAAGGGAAGTGAATACAGAAGTGATTGTAGCAAATTTGTTAGCATTCAACTCTAGCCATTTTCTTCAGGGTTGTTAAAACAATCTCTGCTTGCTTAAATTTACTTAATAGTGGAACCAGAATTGTTACTAAATGGGTTGTCATTGGACATAAAACTGTGGAATAGCCTCATTCCTTTTAATGATTGCTTATCTATGAAAAAATTGGAAGGCAAAATATTCTTAAAAAAAATAATTAAACATAAAAGAGGTAAAGTCTCCATCTTTCTTTAAGGCTGCATAATATTCCATGGTGTACATATACCACAATTTATTAATCCATTCGTGGATCGATGGGCACTTGGGCTTTTTCCATGACTTAGCAATTATGAATAGGGCTGCCATAAACATTCTGGTACAAATATCTTTGTTATGATGTGATTTTTGCATGGATGAAGCTGGAAAATATTCTTCTTAGTAAAGTATCTCAAGAATGGAAGAAAAAGTACCCAATGTACTCAGCCCTACTATGAAATTAATTTAGGGCTTTCACATGAAAGCAATAACCCAGTTACAACCTAAGAATAGGGGGAAGGGCGAAAGGGAGGGGAGGGAGGGGGGAGGTGAGTATAGGGAGGGGGGTAGGTGGGATTACACCTGCGGTGCATCTTACAAGGGTATATGTGAAACTTAGAAAATGTAGAATGTAAATGTCTTAGCACAATAACTAAAAAAACGCCAGGAAGGCTATGTTAACCAGTGTGATGAAAATGTGTCAAATGGTTTATGAAGCTAGTGTATGATGCCCCATGATCATATCAATTTAATAAAAAAAAGGGAAAAAAACTATTAACAGGATGATTTGTCTTTATTAAAGTTTTACATTTTCCAATCATACCATAAGACCAAAGATATGTCTTTTGTCTATGCTACTTCTTGGCAGACAACCCTGTCGAGATACTATAAAGTAAAGGTGATTTTGTGTGTTGGTGCTGGCTGCAGCCATCAGTTCAGTCAGATCTCCTGATCCCATCTTTCATCTCTGCCTTCTCTCATGTTCTATTTTCCTCAAACCCCACTGCTTCTACTCTGGTTCATTCCCCTTCCCTGTGCTGGCTTGAGAAAGATATCAGCCTGAGCAAGAGTGAGACCCTATCTCTACTTAAAAAAAAAAAAAAAGAAAAAAACTAACTGGGTGTTGTGGCAGGCACCTGTAGTCTGGGTGTTGTGGTGGATCCTGTAGTCCCAGCTACTTGGGAGGCTGAAGCAAGAGGATCACTTGAGCCTAAGAGTTTGGAGTTGCTGGAAGCTATGGTATCAAGGCCCACTACCCCAGGCAACAGAGTAAGACTCTATCTCAAAACAAAAAATTAAAATAAATATTAAGTATAATAATGTAGATGAAAATACAAATACAAGTGCTTAGAACATACAAGACACTTAAAAGCCTATTTCTCTTCCTGAATCTTTGACTCAGATAGCTACTAAAATTTTTATTCAAGTTTAAACAGTGAAAAAATAGAAGGAATGTTGGAACCAATTCTCAATTTTTTAAAAACTGTTTTTTGATAAGAGAATAATGAGGTTTTTGCGAGAATAGCCTTGTCACCTTAGAGTTTTCAGTTATTAGTGAATGAAATGCTGATCATAATCAAATAGACACACAAAATATTGTGAAAGGAAAATACACGCTCTTCAGAGGGAAGTCATTTTTAGGCAGTATAGCCTAGAGATAATGGTCATAGTACTAGATAATAACCATAACATAGTAATCCTCTTTTATTTGGCAGTATTTTAAAAATTGCTACCTCTCCCATGTTCTTGTTTGTGTCTTAGATTCTAGGGTGGTAGAAGTTTCTTCAACTTCCTTCTAATCAATTTCAACACCACTGTGTAACTCTGCACCTGCATTTTAAGAAATGCGTATTCTTTTGTCCCCTTCTTTGCAATCTCCAGAGAAGATCATCTTTGCTCAGACTCCTCGGCATTAGCAGCCTCTTCACTGATCACAAGGAGGTAACCATATTGTCAGAAATTGGGGTGCAATCACAAGGTCAGGACATCTTTCTACCACTTTAATGGTCCTTTTATCTCTTACCCCTGGGACTAGAAGGTTAAAAAAGTAGATTGAACTCCACAGAGCTTTTCCTATCTACACAGTTCCTTCCAGGAAACTGCTTTATTTCTGTTTCCAGACAGCCAGAGTTGTATAAGATTATTTGACGTTAGTGATATCATCTCCAAAGCTTCCACCACAACAGATTTGATCCCACTGCTTGACCTATAAAAGGGAGGATGAATTAAGAAGTCCAGGAGGCTCCCAAAATGAATATTAGATGCTACAATTGCAACTGATCTTAATGAAAAAAAAAAAAAAAATGGGGAAGATAATCTATAGCGATGGATAAAGCTGGACAGAGAGCAACCAGGAAAACACAGAGCAATACAGTAAGACATAATTTTAAAAGAATTAGTATAAAAGATGGCCTGGATGATATTTCCCAAAGGATATACATTAGAGTAACACAGAGAAATATAAGATGCATCATGGATCCTTAGATCTGCAATGAGAAAAAGGTATGGACAACAGAAAGGCTTTTTAATTTAATTTAATTTAACTTTTTGTCCAAGGCATGAAGAAAATTAAGGCATAACCACTCTCTGAAGCCAATGGTGTAATGTAAAAGTGCTCAGAAAAGTAGTTCTTTTCAACCATTTCTATTTTTTTTCATGTCAATAGGAATAGTATATAGTTGAGAAAGTTTAGAATAAGCAGTGATATGAAATTATGCTTGAATGAAAAGACTCTAGGAGACTGCTTAGCAGCTCTTCCAGCTCACAAGATTGGTGCTCAGCTGCTGTAACAACTAGCATATGCATTTGAAATTTTCTCAGTGATCTTTAAGGCTCTCAGGAGAGCTAAAAAGAAATACAGGAAGGTGGAAAACAGGCATCTGTTATTATCCCTTTCATTGAGGGATAGCTGAATGTTGCTACATATGAATTAATGAACGTATCTTCAGTACTGGGCAAATTCTAGAATAGCTTATCTATGGATAAGTTGTAAGAATAGTTATAATTTGTAGAAATGGTAGCCTGAGTTCATCATATAATTAGTTAATAAGGTTCAAGAAATGTATGTGCATTTGTCATTGGATTTGCTCAAGAAATATGAATAATTTTTCCTTATGTCTTTTGGAAGAAAATAAAGAATTGAAAGCCCTGTGACATTTGATAAATTTGCTGTCTGTTGAACAATTTACATAGAATGGGTTGGGTCACAAATATCTTGAGGACAGAGTCTGTTTTTTGCTTATCTTGGTGAGCCTCCATGGAGTACATAGTAAATGCTCAAAAATGTTAATATTTAACTGAATAAAGAAATGAATATTGAATAATTTATTCAATATTAATTGGTTTATGTAAGCACTCTTTTATAAGAACTGTAATAAAAGAAACATTACAAGGTAGATTTGTTAAGATTCTATGGATGCTTCCGGACTAAATGGTTGCTGGCAATGATGAGTCTGGCTCTGAATTGACTTTTTATTTAAACACACTAATGATTATCATCAGTTTGACTAATATGTTTGTGTCAACATTGTGGGTAATTATAAGTCACAGAAATTAGAAGCTCAGAGATTAATATGTTCTTTTTAAATATTTCAAAAGTGTCTATATCTTTTGTCAAACTTCCTTACAGCATTAAAAAAAAGAGGAACCTGAAAATCTTAGAGACATGGTCTCTAGAATTGCAGTTATTTTCTGTGTGTGATACAGTGAGTAACTTTAGGTCGTATATTTAATGAGGTTGAAATAGTTTAACTTAATATATCTAGTTTCATTTTGCAATGAGCAAGGAAACTTTGACCTCAAAATGAATGGATCAGAGTTGGCCAGAATTGTGCATGGTAGTTTTGTAATGCAGATTTCAGCTAATGGACCATGTAATTAAGATGACCAATTGCTAATGCCATTGGAGAAAGTCCAAGAGCTCTGATATGAAGCCTACCAATTACAGTACATTTTCCACTACTATCCAAGGAGATTAATAATTCTTTTCATTGGCTTTATTGAAATTCTTCAACAAATTTAAGAATATTTCAATTCATAATGGAAGAAATAGTATTATGTCTACTTGTACAGTTAAAGTACAGGAAATGAGAGAGGCATAGCTCATCTCTAAGTATCTATAATAGTTCTATCTGGTACTTCTTTATGTAATAGTACTTTCATAATTATATTTTACCTCACTGATATTGAGTATATATAAACGAATGCACAATATATTGATTTTCTTTGTCAAGGATTAATAAATAATCCAAATAGAGGTGAAAGGCAAAGGATAACATACATAGATGAGTCAATTCTTTTTACATATACAGTGTCAGTAAGCAATAAAAAAGATTTCTTATAATTATAGAATTTTCTTTCCCTTCTTTATTTTTACTACTGGCTTTTTCCCTATTTGCTCACTAAATGTTTATGGAACTAGATTGAATTATCTATAACACAATCATAGTAAAATATTATTTTTAAAGTCATAGTTCCAGTATTGACCTAAAATATGAGTCATTTAGACTATATAATTGATCTTTAAATCTCCAGTGCTAAGTAAGCATAGTGTATAATATTTTATTTTAAGTAAACATATGTTAATTGAAAGAAGGCATGAATACATCCTCTACTTATCAATTAGCTGTAATTGGAGGTTATTTGTTTTTAGTAAAATTATATTAATTTAAAAGAAGGTTGATACATATGCAGAGGAACTCAGCATTTATATTTAGGTAGTATGAACTTAGTTGTTTGTTATATATTATTCTCTACATTTTTCTTTATTTTTGAAGTATTGAGAAAACACAAAAAATGTTTAGTATTATTTTTGTGTTATTGAATTTTTCTTCAATCTAAATGGTTTTATAACATTTATAGAATAAATATTTTTTATCTTCATACAGTCCTAAGTGGTGGGAATATAACTGTGTGTGTATAATTTTGTTTCTTTCAAGTTCTTCCTCTGGAAATATATAGACATGAGCTAAGCTAAAATAAACATTTTTTTTAATTTATTTATTTTTATTATTAAATCATAGCTAGGTACATTACTGCAATCAAGGGGTACAATGTGCTGCTTTCATATACAATCAGAAGTATTCTCATCAAACTGTTCAGCGTAGCTTTCATGGCATTTTCTTAGTTACTGTATATAGACATTTGTATTCTGCATTTAGTAAGTTTTGCCTGTACCCATTCTAAAATGCACCATAGATATGGCCCCACCCATTAACCTTCCTCCACCCTAACCTCCCCCTTCCTTTCCTCTTCCTTGGCCCTTTCCCCATAGTCTTTTGCTATTGTTGGGCTATAGCCTTCATGTGAAAGCTATAGTTTAGCTGAGTACATTGGATACTTTTCCTTCCATTCCTGAGATACTTTGCTAAGAATAATATGTTCCAGCTCCATCCATCTAAACATGAAAGAGGTAAAGTCTCCATCTTTCTTTAAGGCTGCATAATATTCCATGGTATACATGTATCACAATTTGCTAGTCCATTTGTGGGTTGATGGGCACTTGGGCTTCTTCCATGACTCAGCACAATTATGAATTGGGCTGCAATAAACATTCTGGTACAGATGTCTTTGTTATATTGTGATTTTTGGTCTTCTGGGTATAAACCTAGTAAAGGAATTATAGGATCGAATGGCAGGTCTATTTTTAGGTCTCTAAGTATTCTCTGAGCATCCTTCCAGAAGGAACGTATTAGTGTGCATTCCCACCAACAGTGTAGAAGTGTGCCCTTTTCTCCACATCCATGCCAACATCTCTGGTTTTGGGATTTTGTTATGTGGGCTACTTTTACTGGGGTTAGGTAATATCTCAAAGTAGTTTTGATTTGCATTTCTCTGATGATTAAGGACGGTGAGCTTTTTTTCATGTGTTTGTAGATTTTGCATCTGTCTTCTTTAGAGAAGTTTCTCTTCAAGTCCCTTGCCCACCCTGACATGGGATCACGTGTTCTTTTCTTGCTAATACGTTTGAGTTCTCTGTGGATTCTGGTTATTAGACCTTTATAACCTGTAAATATTTCCTTCCATTCTGAGGGCTGTCTGCTTGCTTTACTTACTATGTTCTTGGCTGTGCAGAAGCTTTTTAGTTTGACCAGGTCCCAGTAGCGTATTTTTGATACTGCTTCAATTGCCTGGGGAGTCCTCCTCATAAAATGTTCACCCAGGCCGATTCCTTCAAGAGTTTTTTCTGCACTT
>CAUYPK010135310.1:0-21170 GCA_963574355.1 Loris lydekkerianus
GAGCTACTTCCACGTAGCAACGACTCAGCAAGGCCTGGCCTGAAACTGCCTCTACCTAGATACAGCCAGTGTGGTACCATGCCACTGGCCCGACCCTGTCACGCACCTCTTCCCCCGCCTTCTTTCCCCGCCCCTTCTCCACAATAAAAAAAATAAATAAATTCAAAAAAAAAAAAAAAAAAAAAAAAACTGACTCTTGAAACAATGAAGACCTTTTGGCCTTGGATTAGTTAATCCTTTTATCACTGTCTTGGCTTGTAGCCTACCTTTATCACTCCATTAGATAAATTTCTTTCTAAATATCAGGCTATGCTTTTAAAAGAAAAAGAGAGTTTTTAGATTAACAAGTTGAATTCTCAAAATGTTTAGCTTCATAAAAATGATTCACAGCCATTTTGCCCTTCTAGCTAGGAACACAGACACGTAAGCATGAAACATAGAAGTCTTCATATTTTTACCAACAGAATGTCTTATTTTCTATGTTCTGAAAGCTGAGCTTAGGAAGCAGCCGCGCTGGGCGTCCCAGCCTGGCATCCCATATCCGTCTGCCCTTCTTCACCTTGCGTCTCTCCTGGATGCTGACTTACTGCCACATCAACGGGGATTTTCCTCTCCTTGGATTGGCCAATGGAAATCCCAGCAGATGGTCAGAGAAGGGGGGCAGTGAGACTGGAGTATTTATTCCCCCAACCCCTTCGAAGCCTCCTCAGGCAAGAGGCGTCCGTCCAGAGCTGTCCTCCATGCCCTCATCCTCCTACTTCTGTAGCTGAAGCCACGACCTTCTCGTGGAAAGTCACAGTGTTACCCTTCTACTTAGAAAGCAACAACTGCCAATTCACTTTAAAGGAAAATAAACTCTTGCAGACCTAAACGATACAATGAAATTATTTTTACGATGGCGCATGAGTACACAAAAATATCAAAAACTTGAATCTAGGTATAAATTCGTTAGGGATATGACTTACATAAAACAAAAAATATATAAACTTAGTTGTAAATTAAATAGACACAAAATTATAAGGCATTTATAAGGCATTAATTATAAGGCATTAAAACCAAATTCAAGGTATTAAACTGGATGACTAATGTTGTCCTAAAATTATGACACCCCTCTCAGATTTGTTTTTTACTGCTGTTCCCTATGTTTCTAGCATTGATTGTGTTCATTCTGCCATGTGGGTGGGGGTGGGGGGTCACAAAACTCTCCCAATTATTTAGGGCGAAATTTCTGTGAAACTTACATTTATACCTTATCATATGACCTTCACCTACTGTAAATAGATTATTTTGCCCATTTTTGTGCCTCTTTTCTTTTCTCTATAGCTTGCAGCAATCAGAGTAGTGGTCTTGGGAGTTTTTGTCAGTTAAATCACAGTCCCAATTGCATCTGCACAAATTCCACGTCAGTGGTTGGGTATCAGGTGGTCATCAGAATGATCCCAAATATCTAATCAAAGTTAAAAGTACAAATAACATGTTTGAAACTCCCAAAAATCTCTGATGATATATATTCAAAGACCTTGTCTTCCTAAGTGCTTGAATAGATTATTACAACTGCCTTCTACTAACCGGCGTCTACCATGTTTCTCCGAAAATCACATTCTGTACCGAGCCTGCCCACTTCATCAGACTAATTTCTTAATCACAACTTTGAATTTTACATCTTAAGTAAATACTTATATACTGAAAATACCCCATTCACAGTAGACTTTGTGTCCTCTCCAGATCTCTTTTCCCGGTATACCATCTTTCCTCACAATTATGAGCCTAATAATTCTTGTTTCCCTTCAGGTATCAATTGGGGTTTTATTTCTTTCTTAAACTTTTCTGGACTAGGTCAAATCTCCTTTTGTTTAATAAGAAAATCAAAAAAAGGTCAAATATTAAACTACCCATAAAATTAAATTCATCATTAACATTTTGCCTTATATCATCTCTAAAAATATATAGCAAAAGGACATGTCTTTTGGCAAAATATCTGTAAAATACTGTTGGAAAAAAAATCGTCATTTTTTTTTTCCCCCCACTATCTATAGCTACCTAAAATAACATGGTGCTCAGGCAGGCAGGACCGTCTGGGACTTTTCCTAATTGTGACAGAGAATGATCCAGATGATATATTTTACTTCAGTTGAGTTCCTTCTCTCTCTAAATGACACATTAAATTATCATTAAAAGTAAACATATTGTTGTTCTAACTCTGGTATCAGCAAACTAATTTTTGTACATATTCTCAGATTTGAGGCGTATCGTCTCCGGCCATACTAGTGAAAAATGTGACCTTATACGATACAAAAACAAAGGACCATGGCTGTGTTTTCATACAACTTTACTCATAAAACAGAGCGATTGTTTGCCAAACCCCGTTCTGTGCATATCAACATACTATATTCCATAATAAGAATTCATTATGTACTTACAGTTAATTATTTTTGGCTAGTCTCCTTCCAAAACAAATATTAAAAATGCTATGTATTGACCAATAAATGAGATCATCGTTTGATTTCTGTTACTTAACGGATTATCAGTTAGAACAACAGAGAAAACGTATGTTTTCAGAACCAGTTTCATTCAAGAACTTGAAGCTTAGCCCAGAAGGAGTGACTGGATAAGGTACACTACCTCAGCTGAAGGGCCACCTGTCATTTCCTGAAATGTCGCTTTTAGTAATTGACCACCTGGAATCTTAAAGGCTTCCCTGGTTCCCAGCTCCTGTACAAATGACGAGCTCTGAGGGAAGCAATAATTTAAAGCAGTTAAAGAAAGGTCACCAGCAGCTCTGAGAGTCTAAGATAGAGTCTCTGGAAAGAGAGAGGAAAATTGATAGGTAAGTGGAAATGAATATTTTTATCTATAATAAAAAAAAAGAAAGTGATCTTTCTTACCAAATTCAAATTTTACTTGAGTTTTTATCCTTTTGTTTGAAAAGGGAATGTTTGGCTGTATTGCAGAATCACAATGATGATGGCATTTTAATTCTGGAAGGGAATTTAAATCCAAGCTAATCCAACTTTTGCATTTTAAACATAAGGAAGCAGATCTAGCAATTCAAATACATTGCAATCCTATCTATAGGAAAGACTCTTTCTGTGTTTATTACTGCTAATATGTAGCCAAAAATGCTCCTTAGAAAGTACATTTGTGACTTAAGTAGTGACCCAAATTGCTTTTTTACAGGGTGGCAACTGGGATAGGGATAAAACTGAAAATCCATCTTTCCAGTAAAATGGTATTTCCATTTTAGGAAATGATTTTTTGACAGCATGGAGAGACTGGCCTTGGTTGGTTCCCAGGGCAGAAATATTAGCTAGATAAGGAATGTTTTAGGATGCAATTATTACAACAATTCACCTACAGAAGAATAATGCAATGCTTTCACTTTGGGAATTGTGCTTTAGATGAAGGAAAGAAAAGAACTTTAGTTCTTGTAATTTAGCAGTACTTTATGCTACTAAATATTGTATGTTTTAGTTTCTGAATTTCTTCATAGGCGTTAACAGAACTACAAAGGGCCATGAATGGTCTCATCGTTATCTGTGAGGTGGTCAGGACAGCAGCAGAGAAGGAGAGCAGTGGACCCAACTTCCCCTCATGCGCAGAATCCTCCAAGGCAACTGTGTGAATGACGGTTGGTGGCAGCGTCCCTTATCGTGTTTGCAGTCGCCTCCACCTGTGCTATCACAGTACACGCCTCCACATGAGAATTTAGGCCAGAATAATTACTAGTTGGGGCATTAGAAATTTTAAGAAATTGAGATGCTGACTATTTAGCGTTGGTGGATTGAGCACATGACCACACTCTAACATAACAAGGAGAGCTTGGAGTGAAACATAACAAAGATGACCCGCAGGAGGAAGCACAGCCGTGGAAGAAGGGGGTGGTTCTGCCTTTGGAAACACAAAGTTCCTGCTAGATTCCCACTTACAGATTCAGATAGGTGTGGGACCCCTGTTTTGAAGTTCTTCCCATCTAACTTCCTTCTTCACCTGAATCATTGCTAAACTCCCTTTCCTCCCAATCCTAAGGTAGCTGAATGAAGCTCTGTGCTCTAGATTGAAAAATGTCCAGTTCAAATGCAGAGGGAAAGCCCACCATAAAAGGAGGGAGGCAGACCACCCAGCCTCCTGCTCTCCTTATTATTAACGATGCCTTTCCGTTTCAGTAGGTGGTTTATCTTCCAATTCTTTCTATTATTCACTTATTTTCACAAACATCTTCAATTTTTTCTTTGGTTTTAGGGTCATGGAACTCCAAAGCTGCATTGGCATCAAATATGCTGTAGAGTTCAATAAAACTGTTCAGGATTCAGACATAGAGAAGTGGTCGTTGACTTCCAAATCTAAATAAAATAATAATAATCTTTTCAAAAGTAGCCTCCTTTCTACACTTTACCAAATCTCCTATAACACAGGTAATTAATCAAGAGACTTTAGAGTGAAGAAAAAAATTTTTGTTATATCACTTTGTTCACTCTATATCCAGAAATCTTATGTTTGTAAATTACCTAGAAGATGACTGGGCCTTTTGCTTATAGAAAGATTGACTATATGTTTAAAAATATCTTATCCAGATTTTTCCATTTTCTTTTCCTTAAGACCTCCATAAGAAGTCACCAGGAAGTAAGAGTTTAGGTCGTATGGGGTCAATCTTTGTCGACATCTTTTTTCTAACACATAAGCCTAATTATTTTTGTCATTGCTCAGGCTCCCCATCCCGAACAGCCTGCTGGTATTGGGTTTGGGCTAAGACACAGTGGGGAAGTCACTAGACTTACTAATTCTATAAATATAATGTGTGCACTTCAACCAAGCTAGACCAGAAGCCAGGACGGGGAGTGTCATCACTCAAGGTAACATAAACTAAAATGAAGAGGTCTGGAGGAAGGGCCATTTTTCCCCCTAAAAAGCCTTGTGTTGGGGAATTAGAATCTAGGTTACTGAGGTAAACAAGAATCAGACATTCCTGGGTTCCCTACCCAAACACCTCTAATGGAGTCCCTGGCCCCACGCCTAACACTTGCTCATTCTATATTAGTTCATTTCAGAACTTTTTGGTGACTACAGTAAGGTCACACCTGACATTAATTAGATTCTGCAGATGATTGCTGGAACCACACTTGTGTAAAGTAAACATTCCATCTGAAAATCCCTCAGGATTGGGCGGCACCTATGGCTCAGTGGGTAGGGCATCGGCCCCATATACTGAGGGTGATGGGTTCGAACCCAGCCCGGGCCAGCTAAAACAGCAGTGGCAACTGCAACAAAAAATAGCCAGGCATTGTGGCGGGTGGCTATAGTCCCAGCTACTGGGGAGGCTGAGGCAGGAGGATCACTTAAGCCCAAGGGTTGGAGGTTGCTGTGAGCTGTGATGGCACAGCATTCTACTGAGGGCTATATTTTTTTGAGACTCTGTCTCAAAAAAAATAAAGAAGAATAGAAAAAGAAAATCCTTCAGGAAATCTGCCTGTTGGAGATTGACATATGATTTAATCAATAATTTTAACCTTCAGTTTTCTCTCCAGCATTGAAACATGCCACTGTGCTTTTGTAGTTGAGTGCCTTGCACTTAGGGGACAGGCTGTAAGAAAACTGTACCCAAGAGTATGCCTTTTATTCCATGGAGCTGCACCCCAAGGCTGAGACACTTGCATTATGAAGCTTCTGTGGAAGCTGAACACTCTTGTAAACGCTGATTCAGGTGCCCTCCTGTACTCACCGTAGGGTGGGTGCTCACGGATTAGAAGGTGGGATATGACATTCTTCACATTTCTACCTTCCTTTCTTCCACTTTTCTACCTAACTTAAACACACACGTAATATAATTTCACTGTACAAATAATGTGGATAGCATTATTCTAAAGTCTGTGAAGAAAAATAAACAAATACAAGATGCCCGTCTTTGCTCTCTGGAGGGAAAATGTGTATAAACATGAAATAAGTAACCAAGATTACAAAGGGGTTTCTATTAATTTAATAAGGACAACAATGATGTGGAAAATAGATTCAACACAGCTTCAAAAATAGCTGCTGCCAGGTGTCAAGGCAGCCAGAGGGATGGGTTTGCCTTTGGTTGGAAGAGGCCACAGGAAGGACGGAGGCCCTTTCTGGTCATTTATGGCCGTAGCTTGTCTCCACTAGCCTGTTTAATTCTACCTTCTGCTAATACCTAAGCCAACATGCATGGCTGTGTTTGGAATTCTGATTAATTTTCTCTGGCACGTGGACTAGCTACTTTTATCATGTTCTGATCCTTCCAGCATGTGAGAGTCGTATCCAATCTCAGGAATTGATGTGCAGCAACAGGTGTTTTTGTTTTTATTGTTTGAGGTTCATTGAGGGTACCAAGACTTCAGTTACACTGATTGCGGTTGTTAGGTAAAGTCCCTCTTGTAATTGTGTCCTGCCCCTGAGAGGTACGCCCTACGCCGTGACCCCCCATCCTCCTCTGTGCTCCCCTCTCCCTGACCCCTCATTCCGCTACCCCCCCCTTGGAGTAGATCACCCACTGCCTTCTTATTAGAATTGGATACACTGGATTCTTGCTTCTCCATTCTTGTGATGCTTTACTAAGAAGACTGTGCTCCACCTTCGTCCTGGTTAACACAAAAGATGTAAAATCTCCATCTCTTTTAATGGCTGAGCAGTACTCCCTGGTATACATGTATTCCAGCTTGTTAATCCATTCCTGGGTTGGTGGGCATTTAGGCTGTTCCCATGTTTTGTCGATTGTGAACTGAGCTGCGATAAACAGCCTGGGTGCAAAGTCTCCATCAGGTCTTCACCTATTCAGTCCCTCATGGGATAGCTTCTCACTGGGATCCTGAACGACAGGAAGGCATATTTTGGTAAGAGAGTCTAGAGACAGAACAGATTTGAATCAGTCCCTAACACAGGTTAGATAATTAACTTTATTGCCAAATTACTTAAGACTCTTGACCCCTTAGTTAACTGTGAAATAAACATAATAATATGAGATTCACCGAGGCAATATCCGTAAAGTTCTGTTAAATAAATGTCTTGGTGTTGATTTTTAAATGTTAACTCTGATTTATGCTATTTTCTAAGTAACTAAAATATTGAACACTGCTGAAAATGATAATTACCTGCTAATGGTAGGTGAAACACACACAGAGGCACTTCACATAGGGAAATGGCTTAATTTATGGTCTGATATGCCATTTATTTATCTAATTAAGCAGTCTAGGCTAAGAGTCATGCTTATCTATTTATGGATTAATTTTCCCTTCATCTTTGTTGTTGTTATTGGCAATGAGACACAATTATTTTCTTCAACTGACGTGATCTTCATTGTGAAGAACACATATTAAGGATCCTTTTTTTCAAACATCTCTCCTTTCCTAACATCTCTCTGGCCCTGCACTTTCCTGGATAAACGTTGTCATGACATTTTCCACATTATACTGAAATGATCAGTTTGGGAAGTTGTAAGCACATCAACAGACTCTCCAGGGAAAGGTGATCTCGTTTTTTCATTTGTATCCTCAACTTATTTTGTAGTGCCTGGAATGTAAACGACTATTAATTAATGCTTACCAAACTGAACTTGACCTTTGCTATAATCATAGAAATTGCAGAGAGCATTAAGAGAGCTGGCAAGATCAATGTCTGCTCAGATAAAGGCATGCTTATTAGCACAGGGAAGGCTTTTAACAGAAATCCTGAAGAGATACTGCCAGAGAGGAGAGCCAGGTGCAGAGGAACACTGTTATATTACTTAGGTAAAATTTTGCCTAAAGTGAGTGGGGGCGGTGTATAGATTTTTCTTTGGAATTGCTTATGTAAGGACTGTGTTGCTCTCCTTTTCAAATTATCCTCCAAGAGCTTCTGTCTTTTCAGGAACTTTTGTTTCTGGATTTTTTCAGTGTTAATTGTAGTGTAAAGTAACTCTTTTTTTTTTTTTTTTTTTTTTTTTACAAACTACACCATAGAATGCTCAATCTTCTTTGTCAAGTGATTACTTAGGCTAATCATAGTCACTGGAATTGAAACTGATGAGCAAAACTATGCAAGGGATAACATTTTAATAAATAAATAAAAGTAAGACGAGCATAAAAGGTGTGCTTAGCAATCTAATCAGATGACAAAGATACTTCAATTATCTTAAAGAAAGTACAGACTTTTTAAAAATGGCTTGCAGCACATGTCAAAAGGCAGAAAAGAAGAACGACTTATAAAGGGCACAGTTTAAATAATCATTCAAACGCTATCCTCAAGTTTCCAGTGTCCACAAAGGTTTAGGTCACATATGAAAGCAGGGATTACATTTCCTATATAAATACTTCATGGGCGTGAATAACTCACAATCAAAAACTCATGAATAGTCACTCAGAAATGTATTTGTCTAGGTCAGCGGTTCTCAACCTGTGAGTCTGGACCCCTTTGTAACAATGAAAATACATCCTGCATATCAGATATTTACATTACGATTCATAACAGTAGCAAAATTACAGTTATGAGTTAGCAACAAAATAAGTTTATGGTTGGGGGGTTGGGAGTCACCCCAACATGAGGAACTGTATTACAGGGTCGTGGCACTAGGAGGCATTAGGAGGCATTAGGAAGGTTGAGAATCACTGGTCTAGCTTATAATTTACAAATCTGACATGAAGTCTTATGTTAACTTTTATGATTTCTCAAAGATCTTCTTTTTTAGACCAATCTAATGGTTTATGCCTTATAACATAAAAATTCCATAAAAATCTATAAAATTGTTAAATTTTATTATCATGTTTAAAAATGAATATGGTTATAATTATATTTATTTGTTAAAAGAATTTGTCACTTTGACTTTATTAAAGTTGATCCATGCCTTCTCAGTTTTTATAAAAACTATTACTAAGTAGAATTTCCCAGTATTCATAAAGTGAAAATAAAAAAAGAGGAACTACATATAAGCACATCTTACACTTTTATTTCTTCCTATTATAGGTTTCCTCTTCAAGTCAGACTAAAGTGCTCTTTATAAAATTTGGGGGGAGGTCTGCCTACAAAGTTACATTAGAATTAGATTTATTTGATTTGCAATTTGCTTAGTTTTATTTATTGTTAGTCTATTCAATTACCTCAAGTTAGTTGCATCAGATCAAGCTGAACGCATGAATCAACCTTACACTTCAGAGGGACTAAGATATTTCTGGAGACTTTTCAATCATAGGTCCAAGGAAGTCTAGACTGATACCAGACCCCATGTTCCAGAGAAGGGCTCCCTTCTGGGGATTTCATGTCAGTGGCTAATGGGAGCCTGCCTTGATCCACAGTTCCCCAATACTTTGAATAATTAATCAATTCAATACCCATTTTCTGGGCTTACCTGTGTAGGAACACACAGTCCCCCAGGCGAGAATGACTTCCTGATGATTCACTGCGATGCTCTGTTGTTGAAATGAACTCTAGTAATTCAGGGAGAAATGGGCCTAAAATATAACTTATTCAGCCTCATCCAGCTCTGTCTTGGCAATGTGCCTCAGTCCCTTCGCTCTGCTCAGAGAAAGCATCCGTGTGACAGGCTGTGTGATGGTGACCACATACACAGTGCTTTTTCTCCTTCCTGCCACCTAATTTTTTCTTTGTCATACAATTATTTCGGAGGCTGCAGAAAAAATACATTTATTACAGTCAGCAAAATAGAAGCGGGAAGAAGATTTTTTTCCTGCTGTCCAAAGAACTATCTTTTAGACAGCAACCTGTCTTTTTCTTTCCTCTTTGGGCAAATTTAAGGCCAGTTGTCACACTAAGTGTTTTATAAGTTGCTGACTCTGTAAGCGTTCTAGAAAACCTAAATGCCTCCAACACTTTCAGAAATTTTTTTTACATGTAAAGGTCTAATCTAACTGTTTTGGAGCCTGGCCATGTTAAGCATTCAACCACAGCATCACTGACACAGAAGCGTTGGCCTTGCTCTCTGGCACAGAGACGTGGCTGCGTGGGAGGCCCTGTGGGAAGCACATTCAAGTAGGGAGCAGCGGACTTGCCCTCACCCACGCGGCTGCCTCCAGGGGGGGGGCTCTCATCTGCCTGCAGATATTGAGAATGAATAAACCTGCTTCCAAAGCCAAAGGACCTGTAGCCCCAATTTATGAGTAGGGCCTAAAATCCTCCTAAAGTTTTGCATATGACACACAGCAGACATGCTCTCCTGAAGGGAGCTGGAGCTGGTGGGGGAGGGAGTCCTGGGGGGGGGGGTTTCCTTCTGCTGCTTTGCCTTTTCTCCTGGCCTAGAACCCTGAAATTTAACCAAATCTTTGTTCAAGCAGTTTTTGATAAAACACATCCAAAATAAGATGGTAACTGACACGGCCTAATCTCAGATTAATTGCCATGTTAAAATATCCATGGGGAATCTTACTATTTTCTTACATAAAATGGAGTTGAATAAAACCAGTTCTGTGGATTCCTAAAAAGGAAGACTTGTAATGAAATGTCAGCAAGGGGAAGATTACAAACAAAACAGAAAACAAAGAGAGGGAATGAGAGAAGGGACGGAAGAGGGAGCCTTAAAGAGAAATCCAAGGTGAAGAAAGAGCGGGGAGACTTTTGATTAGAAACCAGGGAGAGAAAAAGAACGTAAGACAAAGGGGAAGATCAAACTGGCAGGGAACAGGCAAAGCCAAAACAAGCTGGCTATTTATATCACAGGCCAGAAAGAACATTTATTATTAAAGCAAGAAAATTAAATCATATCAGTCCAAGTATTAGAATGAGGCTTAAAAATAGTGCAATTCAGAGACAACCCATGGAAGTGTGGTGGACGGCTTGGAAGGAATGCTAAGTTAGGGATTTTCTAACTGCTGTATAGCAGGGCGGTTCAGTCCTATAAATTACCTGCTACTGTGGCACACGGCAGAGTGTGAGTGCAGTGATTAATTTGAATCGAAAAACCCAGAGCTGCTGCAAATATGGGGCAGACAGTGCTTTAAGCTGTGATATAGGAAGTTTTGAGCTGGTCACGTTTCTGTGTAATGAGGGAACCCGTCTTCAGATTGTACTGTAAATAAGCAGCCAGCCCTCCCCCAGTGTAATTGCACCCAGTCTGCAGAGGGAGCAGAATTTAAATCTCCCGACATCTGCAGCCAAGAGTGCCAGCTAAGTATGTATAAATACTAATCTACAGATTCAGTGCGTAAGGATTAGAGCTGTGACTCAGTAATGAATACAAAGAGAAGCAAGCAGTTAGCACAGCTCATGCACAGGTGAGCACCCTCAGCTGTGCAGGGATCGAATTTATACTGTGAAGCAAGGACAGAAGCACAAGTCAGGAATAGGGGCACCAAGAAAACCAGACATCAGCCTGTCCAGAGGCTCGAAGGCAAGAAAATCAGCAAACATAGAAGAAAGTAAACCTTGACTCTATGAGGAGAGAGACCAGCTAAGAGTGTCAACACGTTCCTCACGGGGGAAGGGCTGGTGTTCATATTAGAACCCCACTCTGGGCTGTACTATAGATTATCCCTGGTCTTGTGGGGTGAACATTTTGTGTTAAAGATAATCACGTCCTTTCTCTCCCAAATTCTGCCCTGCATTTGACAACCCCACCCCCACCCCACCCCACTGAGCTGGTCACACGACTGACCACAGTCCTGTGTCTTGCCAAACTCCAGGCTTTATCTGCATGGCACGGAAGGCCACACATTTGTGCCATTGTTTGCTAAGGACATTCTCAGGTTACGTATGTCTTGGAAGACCTGTTCTCACCTGTACTCATTAAAACCAACATAGAATTACAGGATGTTTTTGAGACAGAAGAGCACATTTGGGACAATAAAATCTAGCTATTGTGTCCCCATGGAAGTAATCCCTTTCTTAATATCTATGGACACTTAGTTGCTAGGCTTCTCCTTAAAAAATGTCTACATCTGTGGCTCAATGAGTAGGGCACCGGCCCCATATACTGAGGGTGGTAGGTTCAAACCCAGCCCCAGCCAAACTGCAATAAAAAAATAGTAGGGTGTTGTGGCAGGTGCCTATAGTCCCAGCTACTCGGGAGGCTGAGGCAACAGAATCGCCCAAGCCCAGGAGTTGGAAGTTGCTGTGAGCTGTGAAGCCATGGCATTCTATCAAGGGTAACAAAGTGAGACTCTGTCTCAAAAAAAAAAAAAAAAAAAAGAAAAATCTAAAATGTTTCACTATGATGAATATATATATTTATATATATGTATACACATATATGTGAATTCATTCATCATAGTGAATATATTCACCTTAATATCTGAGTATCTTTCTTAGGTTGAATTGAAGTATATCTTTCAGTAATTTAAACTCAAACAATAGAGATCTTAGTCTAGCCTCTTCCCAAATCATCTCCATAAAACAAAGAACCAGGCTGTAACCTTTCTTTAAAAAAATTTTTTTTAAATTAACTCTACAATCGCCAAGATGTGGAAACAATCCAAGTGCCCATCAACCCATGAATGGATTAACAGACTGTGATATATGTATACCATGGAATACACTCAGCCATAAAAATGATGGAGACTTTACATCTTTTGTATTAACCTGGGTAGAGTTGGAGAACATTCATTTTAGTAAAGTATCAGAGTAATGCAAAAGCAAGTATCCATATACTCAATACCAACATGAACCAAGTAGATGAACTAATCCAGGCCCACACAAGAGAAAATTCAATTTAACTCAGGTTGGGGGACGAGAGGGAGTGGAGGGGGTTTGTGTGCTTTCACTTAACAGGCACGATGTCAGGGTGTATAGCACACCTGCTATATGTGGGACACAGCTACCACGGGGACCTGATCTAACATACACAGACATTGAGACCTAATCGTTTGTACCCTACTATCAATCTGAAATAAAAAAATAAATTAACTCCAGTAGATGCTGAAAACAAGCTGAAGCATCAAAAATACCGAAAGCAGAGTTTCTGCCCTTAAGGAGTTAATGACCTTGTAGGAACCACACAGACACACACGCAAACGCCTGGTCTACAGGGTGGGGAACAGTCCCTATAATGACTCCACAGAATGGAGCATCACTCAGCTCTGAGTGAGCATGTAAGACATGAGGTCGGTGTGGCCTTGACGGAGTAAAATGATGTGGATGGGGAGGGGAGGGCTGAAGAGAGTGAGGACTTCAGAGGTGGACAGCGCCAGGGCTTCCGACAAGAGCCAGCGCTTGAGAGTTGCTGAAACAAAAATTCCAAAGTAGACCCAGTGCCCATGGACTTCAGTCTCTTACAGTCAACCCTCCCTGCCACGTGGGAGTCCCGCAGCAGTGGGAACTCTGTAATCCATGCCACATGGAAGTCACAGCCTGCCCCAGGCTGCGTGTCCCTCCCAAGGCTGCTCTGGTTAGTGGGACCACCATCATGATGACAGAACAGGTTGAGGCGTCCTCCAAGCAGGCTCAATCCCTTCTGGTTGACTAGTGACAGAGGGGTTACTTCTCTGAGCTTTAAAGCCTTGTTTGCAAAATGGACATAAATGAAGTTACCCCATTTCACTGAGTTACAAGAAGCACAAAGTGAGTTTCCCATGAGTAGGGTCCATGTACCACAGCCCCTGTCCCATAAACTCTAACTTTAATAATCCCATGAGTAGGGTCCATGTACCACAGCCCCTGTCCCATAAACTCTAACTTTAATGATTAGCATTATTTATGTTAATGATGATTACATTCATATTGATGCAATTTGTTAATATTAATTAAATTGCTATTCAACCATTTGTTCTAGTTAAAAACCAGGACATAAGCAGAAATTCTTATCACTTTGTTGACCTCCTGTTTTCTGTATGAATGTGTTAGTGTATAGATGCTTCTACCTCTGAAAGTTTTTCTTTTTTTTTTAATTTTATTACCATGATGACATCTTTTCTATTATACATCTAAATAAAATAATACTTTTACTCTATATGGAACCAGTATGGAATCTTTAGATATATTTTCCTTGGAGGACACACCATGCCAGGGTTCATTAATCAGCTTGTTTCAGAAGCACCATCCAGTTTACACTTACATCTTAGACAATGTGTGATTTAAATTATTTAAAAAGCACCACTGTACAAATAACTATCAGAGGTAAGGCACACTCCTGAAAATGTGAACATCCTTTTAGGTAAAGCCTTCCCTTGACAGAAGCTTTTCAGAGTGTTAGTTTCTAAAATCAAACCTAAGGAGCCCTCTTTCCTTATTACATCCCAGTTCAAAGCACACTTTATTTGGAATGATCATCCTTGGACTCAGCTCCACGGCATGGAAGTTCTGGGTATTGGCGCCCAAGGCAGTTCGCCATCTGTCACCCCTGCTGCGCTTCTGGCCTAGTTCCGGAACATTTTGGCCTTTGCATGACACTCACCAATGTCTAAAGTGAGTGTGGCACTCAGCACACACTCCACTCCTCCCCTGTCAGGCCTGGGCCCCTGAGTATGGGGTGGTGGCCTCACTTATTTCCCAGCTTAACCCTTACTCATCCAACAAGACTTGGTTGGGAAAATCGTGTGAAGTCTGTGTTCACCAAACCTTTACCATCTGAATTCCGCGGTGCATCCGTCTGCTGTCACGTCTCTCCCTGCAACTGTGTTATAAAGATACCTGTGGCAGATATCGTCACACAATTCCAGTCTTCCTTTTACCAAAGAATTATTTCTTTCTAATTTGGTCATAGGCCTACTGTTAAATAAATCGTAACACTTTTAAGTCTTTGTCTGTGTTTTGACTGTTTAAAAAGCTTCTCTCATACAAGCCCAGAAAATAGACTTCACTTGCCTTGTTTATTACTCCTCTTAGACAAAATTAGCCTTTTTATTTTCTTAGCAAGTCTATCATTTTTTCAGATTAGCTTAAAGTTGTATATTTCCATGTTCCCCTTTCCTTCCAGAATATGAGGTTATTCAAGGCCAGAGGCCTTTCTGTTTAATCTGATCCCTCCAACTCCTAGGGCAATGCCTAAATGAGCAAACGTTAGTGGCAATTAAGAATAGCATCCTAAGAATGAAAGAGAGGCAACACTTTGCACGCATGGCCACATGTCCATCATGTGCCTCAGTTAGAAAGGCAAGCTTAAACCAAACTCCTTGTGTCGATGTAACAAATCCCACCCAAGATCAAATCTCCTTCAAATCAAGATGAACTAGAAGGGCTCACATTTCCCACCAGAAACTGCCTTACGTTGGAATCCAACCTAAAGCCTCCATGTGTAAATCTAAGCTTTCCCTAAATGCCACTACTCTGAGATAAGCTTCTGTTATCTTTACATTGTGTTTAAAAATCTGGATGAAAGAGTGCTAACTGTTGACTAAAAGTATATGATTTAAAGTTCTGCTTAAATCATGTATTCAATAGTTCTACTTAAATAGAAAATTTAATTTGAGGAAACCACTATTATTTTTCCCCCAAAATAATTCCCTAGGTTTAAAGAGTCATTTTCTTCAGTTCTCACAAAAGTGAACAAGGTATTGAGTGACCCTACAGGATTTAGCACTAAGTAAACAATCACTGCAAGCAGAATGAAGAGCAGCACACCAGTTTTCCTGAAGGGAACTTGTCCTGAGATACTATGGGCCCACGCCAGTGAGATCCTTCTATGTATTTTGGGGGTGTCTGTAGCTCTTCTGGCTCGACCCCCTACCTTACCGACTGGGCACCTGCTCTCCCATCATCCGGTATCTGCCCCTTTGGTAAAACCCACTCACAGTGGGGGATACATCTGCCCATAGCCAAATACAGGTGATATTAATGTGGGCGTGGGTGGGATGTAGAGACAGAAATGATTTAAGACTTTTTTTTGTCTTTCCCTACTTTAAGCACATGTCAAACTTCCTCTTCTACCAGAAAAAGCAGAGGCTGTGGTGGTACTCATCTGCCTCTTTCTAAAAGGGGTGCAAAACCCTAACTGTCACTAGGTAAGTGAACACCCAACTCTCTCTACAAAACGCAGACTCCTTTTCTAAGAGAAAACCGCTTTCTAACCTTAGCCTCGCACTTCAACTTTCTCCCGGTTAGAAATTAGAACATTCACTTCATCTGGCAAATGTCAATTCTCTTGGAAACTGCTTAGCTTATTCTATGACCTTTACTGTTATTTTTCTTATTTCTCCAATGTTCTTTTGCCAATGGTAGTTAATAGATAATTGGATAAACCCATCTTGGTTAGTTTGATAGAAAACTCATTCTCCTTTTAAACTTAAATAACTTCTTAAGTTACCTAAAGGGCATTAAAAGGGCTAACGAGGTTGGACTTTGTGGAGACAGAGCAGGACTTTGATAGTTATTTTTGGTCAAGAGGGCCTCCTGGATCTCTCACCTCGCACCATGTTGACAGCAGCTGTCTTTTTCTATTCAAAACAAGGGCAAGGGGAAAGAGGCCAGTAAGTGACCCTTTCAATTATCTCAGAATAATGTCTGCGTGTTGGCCCTGCCTTGGTGATCCTCCCAGGTCTGCATGGCAGGGATAACCCAGAGGTTAAATGGTTTTGGACGGAACACTCTGAAGGCTTATGCCTTTAATGGAGTGCATTTTCCTTCTCATAAATCAGAGAGGCTCCCAGGAAGATTTTACAATAGTCCATTTTACCCCTCTGTGAGAGAGAAATGTTAGCTTCATTAATCTTTTTCCTGCCTAAAAGATTTAAAAGATAAGAGAAGCACAAGAGTCCCACGCAGACACTTTATAGGTAAATGTATGGAATATAACTTGGAAATATAGACCTAGTTTTAATGTAAAATTCAGAACATTCAGAAACCATTAAAACACTCTAAGGATAGGTTGATATCAATACTTTATTTCACTTCATGAGGGAAGAGCAGAAAATAAACATCAGCGCCTGAAAGGCATTGCCAGGAGCTGAGAACAAGTGCTCAAAGCTTTTACCGTCGACTGCATGTACAATTCTAAATATTTTATCGGGAGTTTGAGGCTATTAGGGAATTGCATGTTTGAAAAGAAACTGAGATTATGGAAATAATAGAACACATGATACACATTTAAAATTCTTAAGGGGTGAGAAGGAAGAAACAAATGGCTTTGGGTACTACAAAGCTATTCAAAACTCTAAAAAAAAAAAGTAAAAATGAGAATATAGTTGCATCCCCTACATGGGCTTGAAATATGCAGTTTACTATAAAATCATAAAAGTGAGACTATGACTTTTAAAATAATTATAATGCACATTTCAACATATTAAAAGCTGAAAATAAGTGAGCCCCCTAGGTTTTCTGGTGGAAAATAAGAAAAATATGTAAGAAAAATCTACTTTCAATTTTAAATATTTTGTCCTTCTATTGATTTGCATTTTTAAATTCTCCTATTTAGCTGACACAGTTATGATTTTAAATGTTACTTTACTAAAAATAGCCATTGGTTTTGTTTTAGTGACTTTGGTTTTCTGTTTGACTTCTTGAATTTAATGAGTGTAAGCTTTCTTGAGTTTCAGCCTCGTCAACGCTGACAGGCAAAGTCTTATCTTCTTTCTAAATAGGAACTGTCCCCAATCGCCTCAGCCCACATATTTTTACTCCTCACCTGCTTTTCAGCAGGGAAAAGATTGGCCAAACATGACTTCCATTTACCTTCAAACTGTCAGCAGAGTAGGTGAGATTTACCATCTGCTGTCTTACACAAGGTTTTTTTTTTTTTTTTTTAATTAGTATTAGATCATAGCTGTGTACATTAATGCGATCATGGGCGCCAGGCACTGGTTTTTGCTCAGGCGTATTGGAAGGGCCTCTCACTTTGATGACAGCAGCAGACAATACAAAAGAAAGGAGATTCTCATACACCTGTGTGATTTCCACATCCCAGATGGGATGGAGTCCAAACCAGGCCTGCCATTCAAACCCATGCACTGTTAGTTGTTAAGACCACGTAGCAAATAAAAATCTACTCCCTCACGTAGGTTCATATTGCTTATTAAACTAAGATAGAATTCGAAACTAAGACTCATCTCCTCTGATGCTAAGATGGTCTCTCTAAGCCTCTGAATCTTCACTGAATCATGAGAAGCCAAAGTTATTTGTAAAAAGCAAGAAGAAAACAATCTCGATCAAGTAAGAAGAAAATACCTGTTTTCTTCTTACTAAATCACAATGTAGTCAAAATATAATGAATATTTTGAGTTCTATTTTTGTTGCAGAAGACATCGTTCCTACCATACTGGTAATATTATCATTCTATCTAACTTAAGCCTTAGGCAAAACTAGGAAATACTGTAATAATTATTCCAATATTTTCATAGTTGATGCTGTTTATAGTTTACAGTATTTTATAGCTTAACTATTCCTGTATTCTTGTTAAATTATTTGAGTTTTGGTTTTGGTTTAAGATATGTCCAAAATCAATGCTGCTTAAATTTAAATTCAGGTAAGAATAAGACATTTTCTGGAGTGATTCTGAAACCTCACTGAACTAGTTTGATTTTCTTGTGTAAGCCCATTTCCCACCTAGAATGGTTTTGATATTTTTATATAACTAATTTTACATACATATATAATACTTATAATAAATGTAATTATATAATATGTGTATTTTACATATATATGTAAGATGTGTTAGTCGTACGTCTCAATTTAATAGATAATCATTTTATAGAAGCACTGTACTCTTTTTCTAAAATTGATAAGGAAAATAAGCCCAAAACTGTTCTTGAATAGTTCCCTGAAGCATAACAGGGGTGCATTTTTCCCAAGAGAAATCCTCACAAACATTGCCTTCTTAGGAAACATCTAATATCTAATAACCCTGAAATCTAGGTTGGGAGTTATACCTTGAAGCATAAAACAATAAAATTTACCTTTAGATTAAATGAACCAATAAAATTCAACTTTAGATTGAGTAATTCAATAATAAAATTTGACTGTGTAAAGCATTATATTAGAAAAAAATAGAAAGTCGAAGACAACATTGGACACGGCTCTGCACTCAAGGACAGGCAGTCAGGTAAACCAGATCCAGTCCAGACAGCAACGAACAGGGCAAGACAATTCCCAACTGAGTGTGGAGACAACCAGAGCTGGATTCTGAAAAGTGAGAGATTATTGGAGGCGAAACAGATGGTATAAAAACATGGTTTATACAAGAGAAACATTGTGAACTAGGTAAAAATGGAAGTATAATGTTTAGGAGTAACAAAGGTGAAGAGTGTTCCAAGGTCAACAGCGACACTGTAGATGGGAAAGTACAAGGAACAGGGTAAGAATGGTGGTTGCCCCGTTGGGTCAGAGCTGAAGACTGGGAAAGTTGAATAACCGGCGAGAGGCGTAAGAAGCTGTTTAAGTCCATTTTATAAGCCATGTACTTCTCTTCACTGGCGAGCCACAAGATAGTGCTATCAGTAACACAGAACTTTTTTTTTTTTTTCCTGTTTTCACATATGCAGGCAATAAAAGGAAAGAAAATGAGAATGAGTACTTTAGAGAAAAAATATTCCAGAAAGGCAGAGCAAACATTTTTCTCAAATTCTGAAAACATAAAGACATCCCTCATAAAATAAAGCAAGAAATTTCAGATTAAAAAAAACGCACAAGGTCCAAAATATTAGCCTATTTAAGGTGCTGCAATTGATTCACTTAAAATAAGCAATCCTCAAATCATGACACAATTGTATATTGAAAAGTAGACATTGTAATGTCCCCTTAAAACATACTTCCTTTATTGTGTAAATGCTGTTCATGGACCTTTTCTCCAGCATAAATAAATTATTTATGAGTTTAGTGTACAAAAGCATTTTTCTTCCTATGATATAACTGTATCAAGGATTTGGGGGATATTTTAAAATATAACTTGATGAAAAGATAAAAATATTTTCAAATAGTACTTAAGAGAATAATAAAAAAAAACATTCATTTTGCTATTAATAAGTGTCTTTCCCCTCAGAATTACATAGTTACAAAAAAGTAATTTTTGTTGCTGTTGTTGTTAATAGGAGGGCCGGAGGAAAAAAGTAGTTTTGAAGGCAGTTCATAGAATCATAGGATATGGGGAAAGAATGTTGAATTTTGCAAATTTTAATAACTGGGGCATATTATCATGCTGAAAGAAATGTACCTATAAAGAAAGAATCAGGAAGCAGAGGTAATTTATCAAACAAGAGGATCTCTATTCATTCAAAATTCAGGTATGCCGCATAGTACTGTGAAGAAATTATGCATTTGTTACGAATAATCCAATGCCATTAACCACACACAAAAACTTTTGTTAAGAGGATTTTAAAAAAGACATGGCAAGTTATAACTACATGCAAGTTTTAATAATAGCAACCTGTCAAAACATTAAATGAGAGGGTAAACAAATAAGTTATGCATGAATAGAATGCACATTCCATTGTATACATTTGCTCATTGTCAAATGAGTTTTTTTGTTGTTGAATGAATATTGTATGTTTATGTTGTAAAGATGTGTGTTGGACTGGGTAACTTCCTCCGTTTCCTCCCCTCATATACTAGGGATGCCAAAAAGTGTACATGTAATTTAACAGATCTTTTTGGAAGCAAAATTGATCATTTCCCCAAAGTGGATTTCAGGTAAAATGAATGTGTGCAGCATTTCTAGGTACCCTGACCAGGGATGATACTTTCAGTTCAACTTTCAAAAGTAATACATAGCATTGGGGGTGGTGTGCCTCCCACCTGTAATGCTAGCACTCTGGGAGGCCAGGAGCAGAGGATTTCTTGAGCTCAGGAGTTTGAGACCAGCCTGAGCAAAAGCAAACCCCCATCTCTACTAAAACTAGTAAAACTAGACAGGGGTTGGGGCTGTTGTGTTTAGTCCCAGCTATTAGGGACGATGGAACAGGGGGATGGCTTGAACCTCAGAGTCTGAGGTTACTATGAGCTATGACACCATGGCATAGCTACCCATGGTGACTAAAAAAAAAAAAAAAAAAGGAAAGGAAAGAAAAGTCATCTTCGATAATAGCTTCCAAAATTTGCGTATATTTCCTGGTACCCTCTGTGCATATATATTCTACATTCATAATATTATTTTATGATCACTTACATAATATTCACCACTAACTAATTAGGCAGAAAAAATGTTTTAGGTAAAGTAAATAATATTTATTAAAAACTAAGGTCCAATATCACTGGCTCATTAACCAAGAATCTAACTATTATTCTTCACTGCCCTCCATAGCACCAATGACGGGTAAGATTCCCAAAGCGGGGACAACCTAAGACAGGATATGGAGAGGCTGCATGGTGGATTACAT
>CAUYPK010135314.1:0-10679 GCA_963574355.1 Loris lydekkerianus
AGTTCTGACCTTGCCATCAATCTTAATGAAGCGCTGCATACAAATCTTCTTTACTTCATCTCCTGTCAGGGCATACTTAAGCCTGTTCCTTAGGAAAATGATGAGTGGAAGACACTCTCTCAGCTTGTGGGGACCAGTGGACGGACGAGGAGCAAACACGCCAGTCAATTTATCCAGCATCCAATGCTTTGGAGCTGCTACCCGCTTCAGATGCTTCTTGGGACCACGAGCCATGGCTGCACTAAGCACGGAAAGAGGCAAAAGGTTTATTTCTCGTCCAGGCTACTGCCTGAAAGACGTGGCTGAGCTGTGTTGGGTGTTGTCCCCACTTCCAGACCCAGCCTGGAGCTGCCCCACTGCTGAGAGGATGGCTGATCACCGCTGCAGGTTGAAAAAACACACTTCTGAAAGGTTTTCACCTGGAAGTGACTCATCCCTTCTTATATAGTGTGTTGACTGAAACAGGTCACGAGTAAGGGCAGGAAAACACAATTCTACCTCTTACCCAAAAGAGAAGCACAGGAAAAACTGGTGAACAGCACTGCCAAAGGCCACACAAAGTATCAAAAACTGGGTCCCAAACCTGTCACCTTCTAGCTCTGTCTTTGGGGGTGGGTAGCTTCTGCTCAGAGCTGAGCATCGCCTCTGACTTCCCTGGTCTGAGACATCATGCTTGGTGCTAGGCTCTGGGTTCAGTGAGTGAACCAGACAGGTTGCATCCCTGCCTTCATGGGGCTGATGGTGTAGTTGGGAACACAGTCAGTCAACCTGCAAGGGGTACAGTGAAGAAAGAAGTGCAGGCTGCTGCTGGGTTCTGCCTTTTTGCAGGCAAGAAGGGGAATGTGGAATATTTGGCCCAGGGATGCTGGTGGCCTAGAATGCTGCTATTTAAATGGAAAAGGGTGTCAGGGTCTTTGTGAGGGAGTAAGAGGGGGTGAAGAAAAGGAAGTGAAATAATGATGTTTATGTATCAGAAGGGAACAGCAACATGACCTGCAATAATACTGAAACTTCCTCTTTACCTATTTTTTGTCTATTTCTTTCATTGCAGTTATCACAAGGTGTGCCTGTCATGTATTACAGAATTGTTGTTTTTTGAGGTGGGGGAGTTGTTTTGCATCCAAGTATAAGCCCATGGCTGTCTTGTTCCCCGACGGTGCTTGGCCCTTATCCAAACACCTAGATCACTCAGGCAATTGTTGGTTGCAGCTGAATTAATACGTCATTTATCCCGTGTCTACTGTGCGCTGTGCACAGTGCCAGGAGCTTTCACTTTCCGTCCCTTATGCGCACACCTCCCCCTCCCCACCCCACAGAGTTTTGCTGTGTTACCCAGGTTAGAGTGCAGAGGCGTCAGCCTAGCCCACTGCAACCTTAAACTCCTGAGCTGCAGCGATGCTCCTGCCTCAGCCTCCCGAGTAGCTGGGACTAATTTTTCTATTTTTAGATGAGACCATGCGCACACCCTTTTAATCGACCCTGTGAAGTACAGATGACCTTCATCTTCATTTTGACAATGAGGAAACGGAACCCCTGGGGTTCCAGCGACTCGAAGGCTCCACCCCGCCAGCAGGAGAGCCGCCAGGGCCACCATCGGGTTTGTGCAGCTCGAGACGTTATGAGACTCGGCCGCCGCAGGGGGTGGCCGGGCTCGGGGTTTCTCGGCTGAGTCTCGGGGCTTCACCGGCACGTGGGAACAAGCACAGCACTCCCCGGGGCGGGTGCCAGGGGGCTTAAGAGAGGCCCTAGAGCACCCATGAGCGTGTCTGATCTCTGCCACTCGCCAACTCCAGGCACCTGCTTCCCAACTAACCTCCACGCAGACCGGGCCTCCCTCGCAGCAGCGGACGTTCTGAGCTTGCGGCGTCTCCAGGCCTCGGGAGTTCCGGGCCGTGTGTGAACATCCGGGTCACAGGCGCATAGCGACCAATGAGTGAAGCTATCGTGAGCCGGGGGGCGGGGAGAAAGGGGGCATCATGGCCGCCCCCAGTGAGCTGCTTCCGGGGACGTGCGGGAGTCGCCGTAACCCGCAGCGCGGCCCCTGCGGACCCGCCTTCTGCCTTGGTCGGGCCTGAGCAGTTCTGCGAGGCGGCGGCTGGAGAGGGACTCATGGGGACGGTGCACGCCCGGGTAAGAGGCCTAACGACCCGCGGGCTGTGTGACCTCCGGGCTGGCCCGGCGGACGGGTGCCCGGGCAGACGTTCTCGCGGGTGCGCTGGCGGCCGCGCCCAGAGTTCCCTGGTTGAGAGGGGCCGGGGCGGCGCGGCCGGGCGGAGGAGGCCACAGGCTTGTCGCCCAGGGCCAGCTAGTCTCCGACTTCCGAGTTGGAACCTGGTGCTCATAGGAGGGACGAGATTTGCTCAAGGTCACTCAACCAGTCAGTGGCCCAGAAAGTCGTAAGGAACTTTCGTGCTGTCCGGGACACCACAGAATACGTTCCTCTTTCTCAGATTTGACTTCTCAACCCTCAGCCATTTCGGGTGTCTTCTCTCCCAGCCTCCCCCTGCTCAGCCTCTGCTGGAGTCGTTGGAGAGTCCTAGAAGACGAAGGGTCTTTAAAGTCTTCTAACCCAGACCTATCCAGAAGGCCCCTTTTCTGCTGTTTATCCTGCAGAGACGGAACCTCTCAATACCTCAGTTCCCCCTTTTAGAGTGGAAGTAGTGATAGTACCTACCCCCAGGCTGTTGCCAGAATTAAAAGACTTAATGTATACTTGGTACTTAGTTGGGTGCTTGGTGCGTACTCTTGGCCAAACTTCTCTTTCCCTCGCCCTGCTTAGAAGTTTTCAGTAGTTCCCCATTTAATTTCTGAAAGAGTTTAGTACAGACTCTTCAGCCTGGAGTCGGGAAATGGTTTTAACACCCTTCACGTGTTTTTCACACAGATCAAACACCATTGCTGTTCTGACTCTTTGGGTGTGCTGTTGCACACCATCACCTACCTTTGGCTATCGAAATAGCCTCAGATCTTAAAACTCAATTCAAGTCACTTCCTACATAAACCTCTTTATCTTCTCATTTGAATGTGCTACCACCTTCCTTGTCATTTATCCCCCATGCCAATTATATTTTGCCTTGTTTCAGCTCTGTGTCCTGTCTTATCCTAGGAGGCTCTAAGTTTCTAGTTGTTATAGTAGGAACTTATTTGCCTTGCCTGCCTTTTAGCATTCTTGAATAAAGTAAGCATCCATTCATTTTTTCAACTAATATTTACTGGTGGCCTTCTATGTGCCTGGCACTGACATAGGTTCTAGGGTTACATCAAAAAAAACAAACAAAAAAACCCCTCAACTTTTATGGAATTCTTTGACAATAAATTTGCTATTCTTTTGATTACTACATGGTCAAAAATGTTTTCAATTCTTTTCTTAAACTTATTTTTAATTTCAAAATATTAATTAAAGGAGTAAAGTGTTTTTGTTACATATGTATCTTGTATAATTTTTATGCCAGGGTTTTTAGTGCCTATCCCCAGAATGGTGCTCCTTGTACCCAGTACAAGCTACACACCCACTCCACCCCCCAACCCCCTTCTTGGTTTCATATGTCCTTTTGTGGTAGCTTTGTGACTATGTGTACCTATCTATTAGCTCCCACTTATTTGTGAGAACATAGGATGTTTGTTTTTCCATTTCAATTCATCAGTTTGACCTTTACTTCCCACTAACCAGTGTCTTTTGAACATTTTAATTAGGAATCATAGTAAGAAGACATTTGCCATTTGCCACCTACAAGTACTCTCATGCCTATGTGAAACAAAATTTTGTGAAACAATATTTATTATTTATGTTTGCTATATATTGTTATGTTTAATTTTTTCTAAGATAGGGTTTCACCTTTTTTTTTTTTTTTTTTTTTTGTAAAAATGGTATCTCACTATGTGGCCCAGGTTGGTCTTGAACTCCAGGGCTCAAGGGATCCTCCCACTTCTGCATTCCAAGGTGCTAGGAGTACAGATGTGAGCCACCACACTGGGCCTGTATGTTTTCCATTTGATTCTAGTCTGTATGACTTTAAAGATGCTGTTCAAAGGTCATTAAATGTATCTCACATCCTGTCCCCACTGCCTTTCATGGTGCATTACACATGGTGCTGCATAAAAACTTGTTAAGTGGTCAGTAGACTTATTGGCTTAAAGGTTAGAGGCTAGATCCAAATACTTGTTTTAATTTGCATTATCAAATACTTTTATTCCATGCTTGTTCTTCTAGACACTAGAATGTAAATTCTCTGAGGGCAAGGATCTTGTCAGTGTTTGTCACATAGTAGGATCTTAATAAAATGGTGAATACATTAACTAAGAAAATGCAGTGGAGGCTATGTTAACTAGTTTGATGAAAATATTTCAAATGGTATATAAAACCAGCACATTGTACCCCATGATTGCATTGATGTACACAGCTATGATTTAATAAAAAAAAAATAAATAAAATTTGGTGAGTAAATTAATCTCTATTAATAAAACAATTTAAGACGTCAAGCTTTGATATACCTTTGAAACCACGAAGGTATAATCTCTTGAGCATCAAGTTTACATTCTAGCTTTAAAAATTAGATAGGTCTGGCAGGTGTTTGATGAACTTGTTTCATGGTTTCAGATTTTGGAAACGAATGGATTATTTTAGCATGATGGAATATGAACTTCGTGCCTGGACAAAGCATATTCACTAAGCATTCAGATTAAGAGGAATGGACACGTGCATGTATTATTTATCTGTTCATATTTTTGAGAAATATAATTCCATTTTAAAAATATTATTAAACAGAAGAATAATTATATGAAATTAAATATTCTCTGCTCTTTGTCCAGCATTATTTTCCTTTTTTTTTTTTTTAACGATGTAAACTTCAGCTTCAGCCACAGGACTTAAACTTGTTCCCTGCCACAAGCCCAGTACCCAGAACACACTAGGCATTCCATAAATATTTGCTGAATGAAAATAAAAAAGAAAATTCATTTATTTACCATTCTACAAATATTTATTGAGTACTTCTGATGTGCAGGGCAAATCAAATAAGAAAACAAAGGGGTACCTGTGGAGATCACAAAACTTCCAATGTCAGGGAGGGACTGATTCTGCCTGAAGAAGTGGGGATTGGCTCATGAGGAGAAGCTATTTACAGTGGATCTTTAAGCTATAGAGGGGAAAGGTTATTCTGGAAGAGGAGAAAAGATGTGCAAAAGCCTCATTGTAAGGATGGGGCAGGCTGTGGAAATGCAGACTGGAGTAGCAGCCGTGGGGCTTGTGGTTGAGCTGCTTGTGTGCTTTGCTGAGGAGTCTAGATTCTATCCCCGTAGGTGCATTTGAGGGCCATTTAGGGCCGGAGTGGGAAATACTAAACCAGGCAGAGCCTACAGAATGCTGATTCAGAGGATACTTCAATGTCTTGAACTAGTATCAATTTAGATTGTAGAAAGCGACTGCCTTCTATCCTGTTTTATGAGCATGCATGGGTCCCTTCAATGTCTTTACTGTGAAACATTCTGAAATGGAAAAAAGTGGTATCAAGGTCCAAATCAAATGTTTTCTTAGTAATTTGGTATCCAATATAGCTATCCTAAATGTATAAAATTTTGATCCAAAAATTATTAATAAGATACTTTTATGACAACAGGAAAGCAATTTTTTTTCTTTTCTCTGATCAGTGTCTTTGTGGCATCTATTTTTTGTTGTTTGAGATAGTCTCACTCTGTCGCCCTCGGTAAAATGCTGTAGCATCACAGCTCACAGCAACCTCCAACTCTTGGGCTTAAGTGATTCTCTTGCTTCAGCCTCCCAAGTAGTTGGATCTACAGCCGCCCACCACAACGCCTGGCTATTTTTTGTTGCAGTTGCCACTGCTGTTTTAGCTCGGCAGGGCTGGGTTTGAACCCGCCACCCTTGGTATACGGGGCGGGTGCCCTACCCACTGAGCCACAGGTGCCGCCTAAGTGGCATCTTATTTTTTAATTTTTTTCTCCTTCACATGGGCCTCAGGTGTTCGGAATTAGAATAGTCAGAATCTTTGGTTGCCATAGCTTGTGCACAGTCCCTTTAGTTAATTAATTTTTATGTTTTATTTCGTGAGCACTGATACATCAACCCCAAGTCCAAGAACTCGTTAACAATAGCTCTCACCTGCCTTTCCCCCTTACCATCCTGTCCCCTGCCTTCACTCACCAGAGGAAACAACTACTGAATTTTGTGGAGCATCATCTAACAACAAAACTCAAAGTTTTAATCTGTGTACTCTGTGTGTTACAAAGCCATTTACCTGGGGTGCCTCCCTCCCTTTCAGAGTTTGGAGCCTCTTCCATCAAGTGGACCTGATTTTGGAGCATTGGGAGAAGAAGCTGAATTTGTTGAAGTTGAACCTGAAGCTAAACAGGAAATTCTTGAAAACAAGGATGTGAGTTTTCTTTTGAAGGCCTTGATGTAATTGTTACTTTTATAAGGTACTGGGGAAATTTAAAGGAATTAACCTCAGTGCCTTTATCAAAGAAGAGTTCATAACCAGATACAACTAGAAAGACTAGTGTATTTTAGAAAACAGTTTCTGATTTTAGAGACGTAGTTTCCTTGGTGATTATTTATGTGGGAGGTACGGGCAAGCACATTTTTGTATTTATGTCTAAAAAAACCTGAAGTATTTTAAAAACAAACTCAAATTATTCTTAAATTTATACTTCTTTTCTCTACTCTCAGAAAAGACTGTGGGTCTTGAATGAAACTTTTCCTAGACACTTTTGCCTTTGAAATTTAAATTTCCGACTCTTGTAGAGTTTTACTTTCTGGTAAAGTGACGGAGAGGAGAGGGGCTTTTCGAGTCAGCAGTGGTCTTGCTGCGTGGAAATCCATGCATGGTCTTTAGCACAGTGCACACAGTGACTAAGTCAGAGGTCAAGGCCACTGTTCATGGACAGGCCAGTCCTCAGGGAGCATAGTGCACACAGTGACTAAGTCAGAGGTCAAGGCCACTGTTCATGGACAGGCCAGTCCTCAGGGAGCACAGTGCACACAGTGACTAAGTCAGAGGTCAAGGCCACTGTTCATGGACAGGCCAGTCCTCAGGGAGCATGCTGGGAAGGTCAGAGAGGGTGTCTGTGGCCTGGTTGGGCTGAGGGTTGATGAGTTTATGAGGCAGCTGGCTGGAGAGACCTTGTAGGTCTCATTTATAGAAAGACAGACCTAGCAAATGGTCAATCCAAGTGACCAGTTTTTTAAAAAGGTGTGGAAAATAAGAATAAAGTCCAGAAGTAAGGTTTATTAAATTTGAAAAAAACCTTGAAATTAATCTTGTCTTCAGTCTTGCCCATCTCTTGCCTCTTGCCATACCTGATAATCAGGGCCCCCTTGTCACTCGTCACACGTAGGTGGTGGTTCAGCATGTTCATTTTGACGGGCTTGGAAGGACTAAAGATGATATCATCATTTGTGAAATTTGCGATGTTTTTAAGGCTAAAAACCTTATTGAGGTAAGTGTGATTTCTACTTGGTATTCTTTTCCAGTCCCTTCTGAAGAACCTGTAAATCTCCCTGTCTGCTCAAACCATGAAGCCCTCTGCTCCCAGCCAGAGACATGCCCCCTACTCCCAAAGCTGTTGGCTCTCCCAGGCTGAGCCCTCTGAGTTCTGGGGTGCATTTACTTCCTGTCCCTCCTGTCCTCGAGAAGGAAGTGTGCCTTCTCCTGTCCAAGGCCAATCCATTTTGCTGTCTTCGTAACTCTCCCAGTGTCATGAAGGCAGCCGATGGGGTCAGTGCTCAGCCCTTTCCGGACACTGTGCTGACAGCTGTAGTATGTCCTGTCCCCTGGGGCCCTTGTGGACCCCGTAGAGTGGGCACTCACCTGTTACCCACTCCCCATCTCCTCAGTCTCCCTGTGTGCTACACCCTCCTCCTCTCCTGTGTGGGTTCCTTCTGTCCTCTGCCCTTGGGACCACATTGAACAAACTTGGGCAGAGGTCACTGGCAACTTCCTGCGGCCAGGTCCAGCTGTCTCCTCTCATTCTTCATTTTACTTGACTTTTCGGCAGTGATTCGCTCTGTGGACCATTCCCTCTTTTTTAAAAAAAGTATATATTTTTAAAAGATGAAAGTAACAGGAATTATAGGAAATCAAGTGGTACAGAGGGTATTGGAGTGAAGTATGCACGTGCCCTTCCTGGCCAGTCCCAGCCCACTCTCCGAGATAACACAGCTGATAGTTTCTTCTGCACCCTTCCAGATACGTTGTGCATGTGTACAGATATAACCCCATTCTCCCACATTTCTTTTCTGTACCTTTCTTTTTTGACATCATATATTGGGGGGATCTTTTCACACTAGCACATACCAGCCTGTTGGCTATGTGTGCCTCATTATACAGACGTCCCTTCAGTTAGTGGAAGCAGTTTTCTATTGATGGACACTTAAATTAATGAGTGTTTCATTTATACAAACGGTGCTGCATTAATCATCTTAAGTGTATCTTTGTGTACAGTATCACTGTAGGATAAATTCCTGTCTTAAAAAATATAGAGGGTGTCTTGCCATGCTCCCCAGGCTGGAGTGCAGTGGCTGTTCTCAGGCACAATCACAGTGTGCCACAGCCTCGAAGTCCTCGGCTCAAACAGTTCTCCAGCTTCAGCCTCTGGTGTAGTTGGGACTATACCCCGGCATGTGGCCCCACAGGATAAATTCCTAGAAGTGAGTCAGAGAGTATGTACTTTGTAATTGTCACCGATGTCTCTATATTGCTCTCTGAAGAGATTGTACCAATCCACATTCTCTTTTGGGGGGGTTATTATTTAATTTAATGTATTTATTTTTAAATTTCAGAGAATTATGGGGATATACACATTTTGGTTACATAGTTAACTTTTATATACTTAAGTCCGAGGTGTAAGTATGTCCTATTTCATTTTATTTTAAACTAGGTGGTAGGCACAAAGCAATCTTCCTTAGTAAAGTTGACAATTAGCCTCACTCGGAACATTTTTAGAGATGCACATTAAAAAAAAGTGTTCATCTTACAATTGTTTTGCAATCCAAACATACAGTAGGTTGGAGAACATATTTAGAAAACAAAAGCCAACGTAAAAAGACAGGTTCAAACCACTAGAACAGTGCAGGTTTCACACGGCTTGGACTTCACAGTTTTCTTACTGCAGTGTCAGAAGTCTGTCAGTGTCAGAAGTCTGTCCTTCAGGCAGTTCCACTGCTCTGGATTTTAGAGAAATAGCTTTTCTTCCTGGTTTCATTTCACCTTCTGGACCCATCCAGTCTTCAGTAGTGTCAATTAGAACTTCGCCTTTAAAGTCCCAAACACTAGGGTAGCCTCCTTTTTCCAATCTGAAACACGTTATCTTCTCCGTTAGCGCTGCTCCATTTGGAAAAGGATAGAACTCTGGAAGTCTACCAGGCTTTTACTTCTTCACAGGTTTGCTGGAGCAACTTGCTTTTTCTTTCTTTTTTTCCTTTTTGGTTTTTTCAACTTGTTTTCTCCTCTTTAACTTTTTGTTAGCCTCACTGTTAGAATTGCTGCCAGAGGAGCCTGAAGAAACAAATGCCTTTGACTTAGGTATCACTGCACTTCTGTCCCCACACCCTCCTGCCCTGCCCACTGCTCATCCTCCTGTCCTCACACCCTCCTGCCCTGACTTGCTCACCCCCCTGTCCTCACACCCTCCTGCCCTGACTGCTCACCCTCCTGTCCCCACACACTTCTGCCCTGACTGCTCACCATCCTGTCCCCACACCCTCCTGTCCTCACACCCTCCTGTCCCCACACCCTCCTGTCCTCACACCCTCCTGCCCTGACTGCTCACCCTCCTATCCTCACACTCTCCGTCCTCACACCCTCCTGTCCTCACACTTTCCTGCCTGATGCTTATGACTGGCTCAGTCCACACGCTCGGATGGCCGAGCAGGAGAGGGTCTGTTTCCCAAAATTGGGTGTTATCACACTTTTTAAATTCTTGCCATCTTGTTAGGTGAAAAATACCATCTCACTGTTTTAATTTGCATTAATTTAATTATGAATGAGGTGAAACATGTTTTTCTGTTTATTGGTCAGTTTATCTCTTTTGTGAATTACTTGTTGGCATCCTCTTTCCCATTGGACTGTTAAGCTTTGTTAATTTATAATAGTTCTTTGCAGAGAAATGATCATTTGTTGCTTATGTTGAGTGTATTTTTCCTGCTTTGTTATTTGCCTTTTGAATGTGTTTCTTTCCTCCCCTTTCTTGATATTTTCCCTTTCCTGAATTTTGGTAACCACTCCCTGCGGTGGCTTTCCACCTCTCATCACAGTCACTTTACGGCCCAGTTGCCAGCTGCTTTTCCTTGTGACCATCCTGAAGTGCTGCTTTTCTCTGCGGTTCAGTGTCCTGGCCGGTCTCTGGTCTCCCATTCCATGGGCAATCTCTTCCACATCCCTTGTTTCAGCTACAAAGCCGAAGGCTCCCCAGGCTCTGTTTCTAGCCAGTTCCTTCTCCCTGCTGAGCTTCAGCCCTGAATACGCAGCTCCCTACTAAACATTCCCTCGTGGCTCTTCCAACTCCCTGTGGTTAAGATCTGAAGTCATCGTTCCCTTCCATCCACCTGCCCTGCCTGCCTTTCGGCCTCTATCTCTGACTTTCCTGCTGGGTGCGGGGGCGCCCCGCCCCGCCGCGCGCGGCGCGGCGGCGGGGGGGCGGGGGCCGGGGGGGGGGGGGGGGGG
>CAUYPK010135315.1:0-38275 GCA_963574355.1 Loris lydekkerianus
TTAGTAAATGTAGAATGTAAACGTCTTAACACAATAACTAAGAAAATGCCAGGAAGGCTATGTTAACCAGTGTGATGAAAATGTGTCAAACAGTCTATAAAACCAGTGTATGGTGCCCCATGATCGCATTAATGTACACAGATAGGATTTAATTAAAAAAAAAAAAAAAAAAAAAGATACTCAGAGTTTAAAGAAAGAAAAAGAAAACCTCTACAAAATTAAGACAGAGCTCAGGTGTAAAGGAGTGGCAGACATGGCTCCCACCTCCCACACAAACTCTTACTTCTTATATAAACTATAAGTTACATCAATTTTTAGCCTCTATTGTAACATTTTTACTCTACTTTCCATCTTAATTACTTCTTGTAGGGGGTGGTCAGTGCAAGCACATCTAACCTATGGTTCTGCCTGCTTACCTCCATTCTTAGATAGGTTCTTCCTTCAGTGTAAATACCAGTTTTCTCTTGCTTGTCAGCTCTGAATCTTTTTCTGTTAATTTAAAACTATTTCTTTCCATGAGGACCACTTCCTGCTTTTTGATTTCAGAGATCCCCTTCAGTATAAGGTTATCAAAACTATATGTCTAAGAGACGTTTTTATTTACTTTTTAAAAAATTTCATAAATTTGACTTGGTGCCTGTAGCTCAGCAGCTAGGGTGCCAGCCACATACACTGGAGCTGGCGGGTTAGAATCCAGCCCCGGCCTGCCCAACAACGAGAACTACAACCAAAAAATAGCCGGGTGTTGTGGCGGGCACCTGTAGTCCCAGCTACTTGAGAGACTGAGGCATGAGAATCCCTTATGCCCAAGAGTCTGAGGTTGCTGTGAGCTGTGATACCCTGGCACCTTACCAAGGGGGCAACATAGTGAGATTGTCTCAAATTAAAAAAAAAAAAAAAAAAAAAAAGAAAAACTTATAAATTTTAACAGACTTGACTTAAACATGTCTTTAATTCTCTTTCCATTATTTGGTTCTAACATCCAGGTGTTAAATTTCTTTGCTTCTTAAAGATCTTGACTAGCTTTTTTCATTCAATATTAAGACTTTTCTAAAATTTACATCAAGAGGAGACAAAACTAAAAGTCATAATAAAAAGTCCTAATAGTAGAAATAATAGAAAATTGGAAATATTAATAGATATAAATTGACCTATTACCCAAAGGGTGGGAGATTTTCCTGATGAGAAGCCGTAATTTCATATGGTCATTTGATAAATAAACAAGTTGAAAGTCAGTGAATATTGACTTTGGTGATACGTGATATCCCTGTCTTTTTTGCCAGTACTTTTTTTCCTCCTCCTCATCCTTCACCTCTTGTAGGAGGAAATTAGTAAATAGAAAGCACGAATATACTGCAGGTGCCAGTTTTTTCTGGATGCTTTGACAGTTTTGATCTTCACGGATGTTTTAAAGGCACTAAATCAGACAGTTTCAACTACTATAATCCAAACATACACTATTGATTTTTCTTCTTCTGATTTTCAGAAAGGGACAATCCTGGTAGCATCCTCAATTTCTATTTACTCCTGAGTTTTTCAGAAGTTTCATGTTTTGTTATTATTTTATCACTTATTTTCTGACACAGCCCAAACTCTTCTTATTTCTGAACCAAAAGTTGACATGGCATCATTAGTTGGAAGATTTATCCACTTTCATATATTAATCCATTCCTCATTCATAATACTTTCTAAAACGTTTCTAGATATTCTTCATTTGTTCCACGCGTTCATCACTATCAGAAAACGTTATTAGAATTCTCTCGTTATCTACTTCTAATTTTAAAAAACATCACCTCCAAGCTCATCTTCAGACTTATATCAAAGTATACTAGTCTGGAAGTAGGGGTACATAAATGTTTCCAATTTAAACCAGACATGTGCTTCATTTGGCAATGCAGCCCAAAAGTCTCTCCGAGAGTTGAGTCATTTCCTTGCTGATGAGGATGAATCTACCGTATTGTCGTAGCTCTCCCAATACCATTCTGCTTTTCAGGTGAATAAAGCCTCAAATTTGAATTGTGCAAACTGCTTACACTGTTGCTTAAAAGAATTATGTTTGGGTGGCGCCTGTGGCTCAAAGGAGTAGGGCGCCGGCCACGTATACTGGAGGTGGTGGGTTCAAACCCAGCCCTGGCCAAAAACTGCAAAAAAAAAAAAAAAATTATTATTATTATATTCCTAAAACATCTACCATAACCACTGCACACAGAATTATATCCTCTTTGGAGAAGATGGGGACATTTGTGTTCTTTTCACTTTACCCTAAATTTTCCTTTCTTACCTTTTACCTGAAAATACAGATTATGTACTTTGCACTGTGACCTCGCAGATCAGTTTGAGAATGTGTCATTCCTTAATCATGTTTTAGTCATTTTTACCACCAAGTTATTTTTTGTTACTCCTTTATCAAATAACCTTAAATTTATTTGGTCTGCGAAAAATAATACTTATCTTTTAAGATTCTGCTAAAATATCTCTTGCTGTGAAAGTTTTCATTCTGTGTAATTATTGGCATATTAAAGGAATTGTTTCCATGTTGCATACAAGGGGGGAGGAGAGAAAGTAAACAAAAACTAGCAAGTAGAATCCTAACTCTGCCACTCATTTTTTTTTTTTTTTTTTTTTTAGCTCTTATAAATTATTTACTGTCCCTGATCCCTGTTGAAAATGTTTGTATTTGCAGCCACTTCACAGTTGAAAAGAATGGTGGCAATAAGGTATTTATGGACTCCCATAGCAGGGAATGCTGTCAGATCCTGGTCAATGTTGGCATTAATCAGTAGAAATATTATGATCATTATCATGATATCACGGTAAACATATTTTCTCTTAGGTGGGCAAAATTTCTCTAGCTGGAAATGCTTAATATTAGTTTGATTATCTCTCCCCCTTTACCAAAATGTATGACTATAAACTGACTTTTCTTTCCATTGCTTTATTTTTTCTTATCCTCTTTCCTAACATCCTTTTAGCCATTGCTTTCCTTTTCTTTGCCTAGAGTAAAAAATAGGCCTTTTATAAAATATATTTTTACCTACTCTTCATTTTATAACATTCTTTGCACTATGATTCATGAATAAATCTGCTCTCATTAAAATTACCATCCTTTTCCATAACAGCTCCTCAAGTCTTGATTTGAGTATTTAAAATACTAATGTAAATTGAAAAGAAGCATTATGCTCTTAATATATTTTAAAATATTTCAGAGATAGTTTTACTTTAACATGTAACTGATTCTTCTTCTGGGTTTTCCATCAGTCACTTATTTTTTCCAAAGCTTGCAGGATTTAGTTGCCAAAAAAATATTGCATATTATACAAATATTTGTAGATTATCTGAACCCTCTTTACATTCACCTGGTCCTCTCTTTATAGAATAAATAATCCAGAATCAAGCTAGATCACATTACTTTGCCAGATTGCTAAACTAAGAAATAGTCAAACCAGAATTTTTATTAAGTCTAGGGAATGACAGTTCCAAAGGAACCACAAAATAGTTCTGTAATTGAAAAAAAAAAGAAAGAAAAAAAAATATATATATATATATACCTAATATTGTTCAAAACCAGGTCAAGCCCAAATAGCAGACAGAACTTGTTTGGTATTCAGTCCATATTCAGTCCGTATTCAGTCCATAGTCAGTCATTATTAAGTCAAGTCCATATTAAGGACCAAATTAAGTGTTTTCAGTCCCATTTATCCAATGGTAAAATTTCAGTAATTACAATGAATTCAGATTTCACAGGTTTTTGTAGCATAGAGATGAAAAGATTATACTAATTTTTATCTCTATAAAAAATGTATCAGTGACCTGATAAGTGATTGAATTTTAGGTGACTTTTTTGTTTTATTTTTGGAGAAGGTTTAAATGCCATACATAAATGCAGTGCAATTATTGATATCTGTTTTTTATGACATTGTAAAAATAAGACTTAAAACTTAAAGATTCTATGCATAATTTAAAACTTTATAGTTTTAATTTTACAAATATTATAGAGACAGAAGAAGCTGCTGTGATTAAATTCCTTATAAACTTATTTAACTATCACAGATTTATTCCAAATTAAAAAATTATAAAAAATATAGTTTTATATGAGATTTAATCTAAAATTGCATTATTTCATTTATGTAGCATGAAAGTATACTATGAAATCACAGTATGTTTATTTCAAACATTATCATTTTTCAATGGAATAAGAAATACTTAATTCCCTTTAGAGAGACCTAAAAAATATCTAACATTGTTGCTGATTTTTCAAAGTAAAATTATCAGATAAAAGAAGTTTAGAAGTACTATGTGACACAGGAGTATTTTAAAATATCAATCAAAAGTAACAAGAACTCATATTCTCTAAATTGAATACAACATATTCATAGTATGTAAACGAAGAGGATTCAGTGTGAGCCTAGCCTCAAATTAGCTCCTAATCTTTAATAAAGTAAACTGACTAATTTTTAGATTTCCATATCCTAAATGTAGAATGAGTTTTAGAACAGAAGGATTCATTAGTCTTCCATTTCTCTTATTTGCTATTTCTAGAATTAATCAATGTCAAAGATGGAGCAGAAAGCAACTATCAGCAGAAGCAAAAAGTAAATAAATGTTAGAAAAAAATAAAAAATATATTCACATCTTGACTGTCCCAGAAATTAATGAAATTTACCAAGATTAACGCTGAATTCAAAAGTCATTAAAAGTTGTGGCTCAGAATCAACAAGGCATACAAATCAGTCAATTAGACCTGTAGTTCTCCACGGGGGCTCCTGAACCTTCCAGCGATATTTAGCAATGTCTGAGTACAGTATGGTTGTCAAATCCGAGAATGGTAGTGCTGATGAAATCTACTTGACAAAAGGCAAAGATGTTTCTAAGCGCCCCACAGTGCTCAGGACGGCCCCACTCACTACCTGCCAGCAAGGAAAATCATAAAACCCAAAGTGTTGAGTGTCGAAGCTGAGAATTTATGAACTTGACCCATGTAAAACATAAAATTTCTACAAAAAAGCAGTTGATAACTGAATAGTAAAGAAGAGTATAATGCAGAGAAAAGAAAACCCTTACATACCATAGGTGGGAATGGCAATTAGCTCAATCCTAATGGGAAATGTGTGGAGATTTTTCACAACACTAAAAATACAACAACAGCACAGTACAGAAGTAATACCCACTAGTGAGTATGTATTCAAAGGAAAGGAAATCAATATATCAAAGGGATACTTGCACCCTATATTTATTGTAGAACTATTCACACAAAACCAATATATTGAATAAATGTAAATGTCCATAAGAGACTAATGGATAAAAAGGGGTGTATGGGCATGTGTGCACATGCACACACACACACTCAGGGGAATACTATTTATCCATAAAAAGGAATAAAATCCTGTCATTCACTGAAACACAGCTGAGTCTGGAGGACATGATGTTAAGTGATGTAAGTGAGGCACAGAAAGATAAATACCTCATGTTCTCACTCATCTATGGGAGCTAGAGAAAAAAAGAAACTAGCTTATGAAAACAGAGCATAGATCTGGTATTTGGGGCTAGGAAAGGCAGAGCAGGGGAGGATAAAGACAGGTTGCTGGAGAGGGTCTTATTTACTTGATAGCAACAGGGGTGCCGGTGCTCTGCAGCACTGTAGGTGGAATATGGTTAACTATAATTCATTGCATATTTTCAAAAAGCTGGAAGACAGAATTTTGAATGCTCATAACCCCCAAAATGATAAATATTTGAGGTGATAGATAAGTGAATTATCCTCCTTTGATCACTACACATATTGAAATATCATTCTATACCAATAAATATGTTACATTATTACATTGCAATGAAAAAGAAAATGGAGTATATATTATATACATATATATGCATACGCATATATATGTGGGATTATGAAAGTTTTGATATACACAGAAATCAACAAACATAAAATTCGCATAAATGGAAACAAGCGAAACCTCCCAGTACCAGTGGTAAAGCTGAGCAAGTTGAAACTTGCATGGGTTAATCAAAAAAGATGCTGTCAACTGTGTTTCTTAGAATTGAAATAATGAGTCATTACCTTGTCTGTCCCAAAACATTCATAGTGATCTGTGTATATATATTCAGTGTTAAAGATATGAAATCCTCCCATAAGTGACAATATGGATGGACCCATTCGCATGAACCAGTCACAATTAAGGACAAGGACTGCATGTTTCCTCCTGTAGAAGGTATCTAAAATAGTCAAACTCATAGAGGCAGAGAGTGGAATAGTGAATGTGAGGGGCTGGGTGAAGTGGGAAATGAGGAGTTGTTCTTCAAGGGTATAAAATTTTAGTTATATACTAGATATACACTCCTAAGTTCTGGTAAACTGCTGTATAATATTTTTCCTATACACAAAATACTCTATTTTTCACTTAAAAGTGTATTAGAAGAAATATATTTCATTTTAAGTATTCTAACCAGAACAAAACAAAACAAAAAAAAACACAATTGACCTTCTGCTCCAATTAATGTAATAAAAATCATCCAGGGCTACAATAAGGTTAAAACAGATCTATTTTAAAACAATTTTCCTCTTAGAATAATGTATTAAACCAACTGTATATTTTTAAAACAAGTTAGGTTAGATGTAACAAATATTCCTATCCCCCATCAAATATTTTTAGGATGATGTCATTATATAATTTGTTACAGAGACTTGATGATTGGGGAATGAGATAAGAGACACTAAACTGAATTGTGTGTGGAGGGATATGTGGAGAAGTGGAGAGGAAGTGAATGGCTCTTCTGTGGGTTTATTGTATTAAGACACTGTTACCTAAGTATTTATATGTAAATTTGGACCAAGACTAAGTTATTTTTATTATGACTATGACCCTTAAGGACTATTCACTAGCCCTGTTGTTTTTGTGTGCCAAATGTTAAATACACTCATCCATAAAATGTGCTAACAGGATATGTAATTAACCAGATTTTGAGGATTCAATTATGGAAAGGTGTTTCTTATAGTACTCATATTTTTACTCATTAAATATTAGTCATTATGATTAGACAATGATATGATGATTTCTGCTTATGATGATGGTGTTGGTGGATGCAACAGGGCAGCTAGGTGAGGAATGGCAACGGGAAAAAATGAGTCACATCTGTCCAGAAAGCGTCATAGAAAAGTGGAGAATGGGTTAGACAAATAGGATCGATACAATGTTAAAATTGCAACAGGCAAAAGACAAATCCAGGAGTCTTCTAAGAGTGTATTACTCATTTCCCCCAGTCTTGCCTGGACGAGGTCTCAGGGATTCCATAACTATAGATCTAAGTATTCTGGTTAGAATCCTCAAGCAAGGTCAAGGTCAAGTCAAAAGAAGAAATGCAAATTTCTTTTATCTTGAATCTACCCCCTGGAAACTGATGCATAATGGAATTAAAACATAACTAGTTTACATATGGCTAATTGAGGAGACCAGTGAGCCAATATATTATCCCAGCCAGTGATCTCCAGAACCAGCAATAATATCGTGTCCTAAATGTCTTATATTCATGCTAAAGATTCTCATCCACACTCCAGAATCAGATTGAGATCTAGGGTTCTAGATAAAGAAAACAAGTACTGATATCACAAAAGAAAGCTAAAATTAGTTTTTCTGTAATAACTAAAAATATTTCTCTATATGTGAATAAAAAAGGAATGAATGTGTATGGGGTCCAGGGGTATGTGAGAACTCTCTGTGCTTTCAGCTCTTAATTTTCCTATGAACTTAAAAGTACTTTAAAAATAAAGTCTATTTTTAAAAAATTAATTAGTATGAAATCATAGATATCAATCTGAAGAGTCACTTAAGATATTGTTTTTAAAATCAGGAATAAAATTTTTTTTCTTTATTTATTTTTATTTAAAAGTGTCATTTTATAGCTTGTCTACTAGCTGACATGAGTTTTACATACCTTATCCTTAACTGTCACAAAAATGTGGAAATATTGCTACAATTATTTCCCTTTATAGATGCGAAAACAGGATTAATTATGAGAAATAAATTGTGTTGCTCAATTTCACTCTCCTGATCTGTTTCAGATTAAAATTTGAACTCAGGTCTCAAAGTACTTTTCTCTGATATTTTTCACTATGTCATGTTATTTTAACTGGGTCCAATCAATGCATAATTTTCTTCAAAAGTTAGCAACAACAGATTTACATATAAGGAAAAGTTTGTTTTCTTTTTTCAACGTATAGAGTATAATAGAAATGGGTCTTCTTTAAGTTTAATAAAGCTGAATTCAAGCTCGTGAGTTTAATAAAATTTTATACTCCTCATTCTTTTCTTACCATTTAAAAATGTAAAAGACATTCTTAGCTCTTAGCTAAGGCTAAGAGGGTTTTGCAATCTTTTGTGTCTGACTTCTTTCACTTTGCATACGTCTTTCCAAGTTCACTCACACTGTAACATGTATCAGAACTTCAGTCTTTTTTCATGACTGAATGACATTCCAATGCATGTGTATACCACATATTTTTTACTCATTCTTTCCGTGATGGACATTTTGGCTATTTTCCCCATTATCTCTTAGGACTAATACTGCTATGAACATAAATATACATTTATTTGTTTAAGTACTATTGTAATATTTTAGTTTTTACCTATGAGTGGAGTGGTGGGGTCATGTGACAATTCTGTTTAAATTTGCAGAACCACAAAACTGTTTTTCAAAGTAACTGAACCATTTCACATGCCACATACCTGCCTGCCATATACGAGGGCTCTAATTTCTGCACATCTTCATCTACACCTGTTGTTTTCCATCTTTATAATTACTACATCCTAGTGAGTGTGAAGTGACATCTTTTGATTTACATTTCCCAAAAGACTATGATCTTGAGCATCTTTGTATGTTCTTATTAGCCATTTGTGTACATTCTTTGAAAAAGTGGCTGGTTAAATCGTTTGATCATTTTCTAACTGCTTATTTGTCTTTTAGTTTAGTTTTTTTTTTTTTTTTTAATGAATTCTGGATACTCAGGCCTTAACAGATACAGCAGATATAGTATGTTCTCATTTAATATCATCAATAGGTTCGTGGAACGTTCCTTGAACAGTTTATTTGCACTGAAGCACTAAATCAGCCACAGATAAAAGCTTAGGATCTTTCAGGTGTTTTCTAAGCTTACATCTTTCTCTGGACATGCATAGTGTTTTCTAAAAACCCCAGGATACAGGGATCTTTTTGAGTGCCCTATTTTCTCACAGAAACTGAAGATTTTTCTCCCAGACTTTGAATGGTCTACTGTTTGTCTCAACGATAATCTTTGCCTTCATCAGATGCAGATTTTTCATTTGTCTTAATTTTTAAGCAATTCCTGCCACTTTCCACCCTGAGAGAATTCCAAATTAGGTGGCACAGGGATGAATGCCTTGCATCAGTTCATCCGGTGTTCCTTCATGGAGGAGAACAGACAGACACAGGGATTTATGAAGAAGCTCTGCTCTGCACCTCCAGAAGCAGGGACCAGGCCACCGTCTTCAGGATCATTCCTGAGCGCTTCCACAAACCTTGACTACCAGTTTTAAGTTTTCACAACTCAGCATTAGCTATGTCAATGCAAATCGCTGGCTGCCTTCTAGAGTTCTGAGAAACTTGGTTTGACTGTTTTTTAATGTTTATTTTACCGTGTTTCTGAGGACAGATGAAAGTTTGGAAGAAATGCTTACAGGTGACATCATTCTTCTAGACATAGTGTTTCGGAAATACATTCTTATATGTTATAAACAGGGTACATGATTTCTTTCTTTGTTATCTTCAAATTTTCTTAAGAGAGCTGACTATGCCGTAGATAAAATATAAACTTATGAACTTGATTCTTTATCCTTACCAATATAGGAGAGCATGAAAAGAATCATGATCTAACCAATAATAATTAAGATCTAACCAATAATAATTAAATAATATTAAATATACCTCAGCTTTGGCATAATTCTGTTTACAAAATAACTTTCTGATTTTAGATTTTGAGAAAACCTGCATAATTTAGCAGCTACAGGACTCTGTGTGTCTTTTCTATGTTCTTCAACTTCAGTGCAAAGATACACATGAAAACAATTGTTTTTATTTAATTACATTTGAAAGCATGATAAACTCTTGACCTCCTTTTGTCTGCAATGATTACTACGAATTATGTATTACCTATTTCCCCTAAGAATGAGACCCACATTAAATGAAAAATGAAAGGAGATATACGGAAAAATAGACACCGTTTAAATGCTAATCCAGACAGAATTTCAGGCATGTATATGTTTATAAGTGATGTGATGTTTTCCGCCACATCTACCTGTCTCTACAGCACAAGTTCTAATCAATCATTTCAAGTGATTTATCTGTCGCAGCTCTAAATCAATCCTTCCAAGAAGTATAATGGGCTGAAGACATGTAAGGATTAGAGAAAAGCAGTGTCCGTAGCTTTGTTAAGTCAGCACAAAGTGGGACAAGATGCTGAGGGAACAACTAGTAAGAAACTTGTCTTTCACAGAACCAATAATCACTGTAAGAAATTACTCTGTATTTCTCTTAAAATGATTGCAAAACTATTTTGCAATTAAGTGATGGACATTTTAAGAGATTTCCTTAAGTTTCTTATGATAAACCATACAACATCGCATTTAGTAGAAACTACGGCTTCAAAATGTTATTTTTAGTTTGGGGTCAAAATTAGAATAAAGTTATGAGTTAATTTGCATGCAAATGAAAGTCATAAAAGTAGATTACTTAAAATAAACCATTACCCTTATATTTTGACATTTTCATTTTCAATTTTATATTTTCAAGCAATTCTCTGAGGAATTTTGCAATAGTCAAAGGTTGCTGGAATCACTGATGGTCATGGGGCTCCTACTATTTGCAAAGGGATTAAAAGTGTGGCTTTCGTTTGGTTTAAAATTTCTTTTAGTCTTACTAAATGATTCACAGAAAATTTAAATAGATGTCCGGGTATATTTGCACTCATACATGTGGGGTTTTAAAATCCATCTTTGATGGTTCAAATTAAAAAATAATTTGCATTTTTTAAGAGTAGGTTGAGAAGAAATCAAGGCTATTATTTCAGTTTTCATCCCAAATCGTGTTGGCTTTTTCTGATTTAAACCTTTAATTCATAAATTAGCAGGAAGTGGGAAGTAACTGATGAATGTCAGTCAGAGACAGCCTTTGTGCTTCATGAGGGAGAGTCTTATGCTATTTATAATGAAGGTTACTTTTTAACAGACTAACATTTAATGTGTTTTGAGAGGGCCAAAGTGTCCTCTTTGCCTGGGCTTTATTTCTATGTGTGTGAGCTTCTCAGAGCTGGGTGCAAGCACACACGATTTGATCATCATTGGCAATTGTCAGAAATCCAGTGTACAAAGTAAATTGTATGTCGGAGTCAGTAGCTTCAAAAGTTGGAGACACGGATAATAGAATCTCATAAACCCTGGATGCTACAGTTGTTTTTCTCGTCTCTAAAAAACTAACTGCATCTGATGATACGGAGGAGTTGTGATAATTCGAAGTAAAAGATAAATTCTCTTCCACATCTAATAGGAATAATGTACATAAATAAATATGGTAATGTTTATGTATACTCTATATGATACCCGTGTCAGTGTGTAATGTATTTATACGTAAAATACAAACCATCTCAAAGAAGCACAACCCAAGGACTGGGGAAGTTTAATAAGCTCTTCTGTAATAGAGTTGGGGAAGAAAATGCTAGGGTTTTGTCTTTCTGAGATGATAAGTTTAATTCAAATTTAAATAGTACTTTTTAAAAGTTGAATTTAGAAACCGGGAAAGTGATAGTACAAAGACAAAGCGCGAGATGGCAGAGCGTCCTGCAGCAGAAAGCAGTGACAGCGCAGAGGCAAAGCGCTAAGAACTCTGCTATGTTTTAAATTCAAAATCCTCGTATGAACAAAGCTTCTTCCTTTCCTCAGTTCTCAGAATATTCCTCTCTTCATTAACTGTTCCTCTGTTGGTTGAGAATATTAAAATGACGTCTTTGGAATAACTTCTGAATCTCAACACTGTTAATGTTGAGAACTCAGGCAGAATACAAATAGCCCTTGGTTTGCAGCTGTTTTTAATTCATATAGTCCACCCATTGCCAGAGCAGTGGCAGGGGTGGAGGTAGGGCGGTAATGAGGTGGAATTAGTATATTTGGGAGTGTGAATTAAATAACTCCCTAATCACAGTCGAACAACGCAATCTCTGCTTACTGTTCCATGGTTGGTAGTTCCATGAGTGTTGCTGTAAACTGAATTGTGCTCCCCCCATTCATATATTAAATTCCTCAACTCTAATGTGACTATATTTAGATACTGTACCTTTAGAAGATAATTGAGGTTAAGTGGCAGGATCCCCACCTGATAAAACTGGTGTGCCTGTAAGAAGGGGCACCTGCTCTCTCTTCCTCTTCACACACAGCATCAGTGGAAGACCCTGTGAGTACACAGCAAGAAGGTGGCCATTTGCAACCCTAAAGGAGTGCCCTTACCAAACACCAAAGCTGCCCAGGTCTTCATCTGGACCTTACTAGACTCGAAAACTATGACAAAGTATGTTTATCTTGTTTAAGCCGCCCAATTGTGGTATTTTGTTATAGCAGCCTGAACAGACAAATCAAGTGCAGTGAATTAACATAAAATAGGAATTTAATCTTCATTTTCCTTCCCTCCCATAGACATGTACGATGGAAATGAATGTCCAGGTACTTTGATTTGATTACTACACATTATGTACATGTAACAAAATTTCACATGTATCCAATAACTTTGTACAAGTAAAAAAACTTTCAGAGGAAGACTTCAAGCGATGTGTGAAGACTGAATTCCGAGATGGCGTGAAGATTTGTGACAGACCTCTATATTCCCAACTAGACCAACTATATTCCTTATGGAACATATACTAAATCCAGATTGCATTGATAGTGCCCCATGTCCGTTGTAAGACTCAAATACTATAAATCTGTAAAAAGAATATAGGGCTGAAGAAATAATGAGAGTCTAATGCTGACTCTTTTAATAAGTCTGAAGATTTACACAATTGATGTAATCTACTAACACAATAAAGTGTCTTTATTTTGCCCATCCATTTTTATAAGACTTTACTAGTCCATACTGAACTGACAGACATGAGAGTGACATTGTGATATCTTCCTAATCTTCACTATATATTGGGACTTGTCCTAATTTTTCTTTGAACATAACCTCTATTCTATGAAGCATGTGTTATAATAGTTGGCAGGAGGTTTTTAAATTAATGTAATTTTTCGACAAAAATTTAAAAACACATCAACATTAGGCTAGTTTCTCTCTGTATATTCATAGACATACACATTTATATATAATATGCATTTTATGTAAACATACGCACAGTCACATAAATGTGCATGCATGTATGTGTGTCTATGAAACATAAAGTATTTAAATCATTGAAACGTATCGTGCTTCCTTTGTTCAACAGAAAAGTAACAATACAAAATTAATGATCACTAAGATTTCTTCTAGTCCTGAGATTCTGCAACTTGTAGAAAACACACATCCTTAAGCCACCTCTGATTTCAGTCCTTACAGGTCTCTTGAAGTCTTCCTCTGAAACTTTCTTTTGTTTTATTTGTACAAACTTATGGGATACATGTGAAATTTTGTTACATGATGTATAGTAATGAGATCGAAGTACTTAGGCATTCATTTTCATAGTACATTTTTGTTTAACAGTAGCCACCCTACTCAATAAAACATTGATTTATTCCTTCTATATCATTGTCTGTCATCCTGACTTCCTTCCGCTTACCCTTCTCAGTCTCTGTTCCCAATCTTTCCACTCTCTAACTCTTGTAGATATTTAGCCCTCACATATAAGTGATTAACGTGTGATATTTGTCTTTTTTGCCTGACTTATCTCACTTAAGATAATAACCTCCAATTCTATATAGTTGCTGCAAATGGCATAATTTAATTCTTTTTTATGGTCAAATAATATTACCTTGTATATATTTAACAATTTTTTTCTATCCATCCATCTGTTCATGGGTACTTAGTTGATTATCTTTGCTACTGTGAATAGTGCTGCAATAAACACGCAAGTTCAAATATTTCTCTGGTACATTGTTTGTTTTATTTCCATTGGGTAGATAGGCAGTTGTGGAACTTCTGGATCTAAGCGTAGTTCTATTCTTAGTTTTTTGAAAAATTGCCATACTGTTTTCCATGGTGACTATCCTAGTGTATATTACCACCAACACCGTGGAAGAGTTCCCTCTGCTACACATATGCTACCAACATCTGTTATTGATTGTCTTTTTAGTAATGGCCATTCTGACTGGGGTCAGTTGATATCTCATTGTGGTTTGGGTGTACCTTTCTCTGATGATTAGTAACGTTGAGTGTTTCTTCACAAACCTGCTCACCATTTGTATGTCTTCTTTTCATACCCTTGCCTTTCATTATGAATTACTTCCTTACCTGAAGTATCTTTTTTATTTTTTACTTTATTTATATATTCCATGTAATGGCTAGTCAAAAACGTATTGGTGCTTACTGTGTTCCATGCATTATGATTTGCCAACCACCAAATTCTTTACACCAATAGTTGAAGATACTTGTGATTGGTTTAGTAACTCACCCTAGATTTCACTACTTCCAATTTAAGTCCATTGTTGTTTCTATTAGACTACACCTGCCCCTGACTTAATGTAAATATTTAGTGGTAAAATAGTTGTTACTTGTTTTCTTAAGCATGAAGATTTTGAAAGCTCTATAGAAACACTGTCAGAATACCAAATTAGGTTCTCAACCACTAACTCTCCATTTTCATGTATAAAAACATGGTGATACTAGAAAGAACCCACTGACTGATCTCTTATGGCACTGTCAATGCCCCTTCCAATAATGGGAATGTTGTGAAGTCAACACCATTTTTATGTCATCTAAAGTTCCCAGGATTTTCTCATCTGTTTAGTTTACTCAGGATCACGCATTTACAAGATTTTGAATTTTTAAACAGCAAAATCAATTCTGTAAACTGTACTAAGAAAATGAATAAATCAACTATATCTAAAGATAACACCCTCCTGTGTTATTTCTCTATATCCAAATTCAAGCAATGAATGATCACAGTGTAAGTTTGAAGGCCAGATTTCGCAATACTATAGCCAAGTTTGATGTCAATGTATCCATTAATTTCTGCAATTACTTCGGAGCACCAATTACCATGAAATGTATTTGAATAAATTTAAATTACAAGAAGATAATCTACTTTATATATTGCATTATGCCATGACATAAAACAAAGGTACATGAGAAATAAAGTTCATTAACAAATTTGGCCGTATCTTAGAAGGTGAAGCAGTGACTAAAAGAAATACCACAATTACAAAATAAATATTCTTTTTGATACTTGGTATGCTCCTCTTCTTCCCTTTAACATAGCTGTCTACAATGCTTCAAATCTACTGAGATGCACTAAAGTATGACTTTGCAAAATTGACAATTTCAACAAATCTACGCAAACAGATAAGTTAACATTCATTGATATTGAGAGCATCAGTAGCTCACTTTGGTATGACTACATTTCTATAAATTACGGAAGGCAGAAAAACAGGTGGTATATGCATATAATCTACAAAATTCCATACACATTACCTAGCTTATGTTGTTGTTGAATATCTCTGCCTCATGCCCCTTTGAAGCCTTTTAAAAATTAAATTAAATCTAACTTTTACATGTTAAGAATGGAACTCTTGAGGGTCAAATAAATAATTTTACAACCAGAAATTCCAGACTCTCAATAAGAAGAATGAGTGAAAAATATAACAGAGTTAGTAAAATGGCACAGTTGGAATTTGACTTTGTCATAGATTAATGATGACTGTAAATTCTTTGTCATTCCTCCATATGAGAGATTCATTTTAATTCTGAGATGGTCTTTGTGGTTGACTTCCTTGGCCAATGTAAATGGAAAATGTGATATTCTGAGATTCAGTCATAAACAAGTCTTACATTTGAGTTTCTAGAAATACTTATTCTGGAGAAATCCAGCAACCAGGTAAAAATGCTGAGATTATGCTTGAGAAGCCAAGACATGTAGAAAGACTTAGAAGAACAAAATCCAACAGAGAAAGAAACAAATAGGGAAGTCAAGGATTTTTGAAGTGTCATAAATGTGGGGGAACAAGCCATCTTGGAAATGACTACTCCAGCCCCAGCCATGCCAACTGATGCCACATGAACCAGTAATCAAAGCATCATCAGAGTCCTTCCCAAATTCTGGACCCATAAATCTGCTAACAAAATAAAATAACATTTTAAGCTTCCAGGAGTTTATTTTGCAGCAATAAGTAATCATAATAGACTTCGTAAACCTAAACCCCCTGTCTGAGTTTCATCTTGCAGAGTCTTGCAAACTTTCCAAACCTTTGGGAGTAAAATAAACTTAAGAGGCAAAGGAGTATTTAATATTCATTTGTTCAACATAGTATAGATGGTGAAAATGCAATCAAGGCTAATGAATAACTTAAACAAGTTCACACATTTGGAGTGTAGCAAAACTGTCTAGGACTTGGAGATATTTGCACCTCACAGGACTTCCAAAAAAACACGTGAAAATTAAAAAAAAAATAGAGAATAACTGAATTGGTAAAGTTAGATCAGCTGAAATGAAAGTATAAAGTGTACATGCACTTTATTTCAGAATCATTAGATTTATATTGACTATTTGGTGATTTTGAGACCAAATTACATTTAGGATAATTAGCAATTTAACAATTTGATGATTGATGATGCAATGGTTGTTTGATTTTAAGGTGCAATTTTAGCATAAATGGGGTAGCAGCCAATTCTCTGTGTGGAGGTAAAGACATATTTTTGGAGTAAGAAGTACAACTAGATTGAATAAAAGATCAACAGAATATAGATGAGAATAGGTTTGGGACCCTTCAGCCTGATAGAATCACATGTACAAAGACAATAACCAGTCAACTGGTTTGGTGTCTTCAGAATATCTTGAGAGGCAGGGGTGTGGTGGCTCATACCTGTAATCCCAGCACTTGGGAGGCTGAGGCAGGTGGATTGCCTGAGCTCACAGATTTGAGACCAGCCTGAGCCAGAGCGAGATCTCCTGTCTAAAAATAGCCTGGCATTGTGGCGGGCACCTGTAGTCCCAGCGACCTGGGAGACTGAGGCAAGAGAATCACTTGAGCCCAAGAGTTTGAGGTTGCTGTGAGCTATGACAGCAAAGCACTCTACTGAGGGTGACAAAATGAGATTCTGTCTCAAAAAAGAAAGAAAGAGAGAGAGAGGGAGGAAAAATCATAAGGAATTTAGTAGTACTATCGGGTATGATTTAAAGGAGGAAGAGGGTAATGTGAGAAGCGGATGGATCGTAGGTGAATATTGAGAGTGGCAAGGGCCTGAGTATCTTATAAAACTTTTAAATAGAGAGCAAAATGTGTGGGATTACATTTAGAGAGATTGGTTGCTAGATGGAAAAATAGAGAGGAAAAAGGAAAGAATGGAGAAAGGGCACTCAATTAGGTGGCCAGCAGCTGAGCTCATGGAAGAGGTCATGAAGACTGGACCTGAGGTAGAGGTGACGGGGTGGAGAAATACAGAATATCTGTAGAAAAGAGAGGTAGCAATTATAAGGTGATGGTGAGCAGCTAAACAGATGACCGAGGTTAGGGAAAAGGATGGATCTAGGATGATATCAGAATTCTGCTTTAGAGATTTGCTGGATGAACGGTTCTAGTTCTATAAACACCCATAGGAAAAGCAAGAATAAGAAATATTTAGAAGTAAAGGAGTTAAGTTTTATAAATGGTGATTTTTATTTACCTGTGGAATTATTACGTGGCTATGCTTAACCACCTCTCCACTGTGAAGCCTTTTCTCAACTCTCATCCCCTGAAAATAGCCAGTCACTTTCTCCCTTATATCAGGTGTTTCTCTGGATACTTCAATTTTTATTCCTTAAGAATGACCCGAATGTGTTCTAATTAAATTTACATATCAGTCTTCCTTTCTATATTGCCAATTGTTGGAGGTTAGAGAATATGTTTAACTACAAGCAAATAATTTAATAATTTAATAAGTAAAGATATAAAATAATAGCAAAATGACTCTTTTCTGATTTTTGCTACCACTTAAATGGCTCTAACAATATCCTTTTAGCTTCAAAAACAGGTTTTTAGAAGCATCTTCAAAAGGTAGGGTTTCCCCACTTTTTTATGGCTCAGGATACTCCCAGTAAGTTTCCGTATGCTCCCAATATTTTTGTATTTTTTTACCAGTCACCCTGTTCTCCACACAGTTTCCTGCTTCATACCTACATTTCCTGAGGTACTGGGAAAGATCACAGAAATGCCTCATCCCTTTCTTCACAGATGTATCTTATATTTTTCCTTTTTTGTTGTCTCCCCCAGGTGTATTTTCTGGGGGGATTGAAATTATTTGAATGTGGAGCTGAAGCATACTCCAGCTTTAGGCTGTCACAGTATATGAGTTTGATTCTATTTGTTTTTTCTCCAAAGCACAGTGAAGTTCTAACCTAAAAAAGCTTTAGAATGCATCAAAGATGGATCTTTTCCTTAAGCTAAAGCCAGCCATGGAAAACATTGACAATCCCCTTTTCTCCAGAGAGACACGTTTGAATTGTTATCCAGTAGGCCTACATCTTAACTATTTCTTCCCATTTGCTGAGCCTGTGTAGACAACTGTAAAAACTAGCAGAAGCCACTTTTTATTGAGTAGCAAGGATCTAAGAAGGCTTTGATCATGAACTCACAAATGCAGAATTTTTCCAGGATGCATTAGTTCAAAAATGCACTGAACTCTTTCATTACTATTTTGCACACAGTTAATAACTCATTTGGATTCTCTCTCTCCCTCTTCTCTCTCCATGTACTCTGGTGACCTAACTTACCAGCACTTAACAACACTGTCTCCATGCAGATGGCATTTTAAAACAGCTCACGGACCAGCATCATCACAATTATTTACAGTTTACTTTTTTTTTTTAAAAGGGCTCATCATTTGTCTTAGTTTTGGCTACTACAAAATACATGATAATAACTGATTTACAAAGTAGTCATAACAAATAGAATTTCTTCCTCAGTGTTCTGGTGGCAGAGATGTCTAGGTTCGACGTGCAAGCAGATTTGGTGACTGAAGAGGGCCTGCTTCCTCAAGAGCAACTCTCTCCCCTCTAACCTCACATGAATGGAGGAGTTAGGGATCTTTCTTGGGTCTCTTTATAAGGAAATTATTCTCCAATCTTTTTTTATTATTTCAAATTAATATGATGTATAAATTTTTCGGCTACATTGTTCTCTCTGGAAGTGAGTAAAGGTAAAGGTGTAGTTCAAGTTGTAAAACACTTCACCCTGGAGGTGTGCTGAGCACCCTCACATTGTACACACCAGGTGATATCCCACCAATTGTGCTCCCTCCTCCCGCCAATGGCCCTGCCCCTTTTTTCCCTCCTTTCCCCTCTCTTTGCTAGACTATAGTTGTGTTTTATTGTTTGTATGAGTGTGTAATTATTTATGTATTCGTTTCATATTAGTGTTGAGTACGTTGGATTTTTTTTTTTTTTTTTTTTTTTTCCATTCTTGAGATACTTCACTAAGAAGAATATAATTTAACTCTGTCCAGGTAAACAAAAAAAATGTAAAGTCTCCACCTTTTCTTATGGCTGAATATTATCCCATGGTATTACATATACGACAGTTTCTTAATCCATTTATGGGTTGATGGGTACTTGGATTGCTTCCATGAATTGGTAATTATAAATTGAGCTGCACTAACATTTTGGTGCAAATGTCTTTGTCGTAAAATGATTTTTATTCTTCTCATGGGATCAAATGGAAAGTTGACTTATAGTTCTTCAAGATTTCTCCATACTTATTTCCATAGACGTTGTATTAGTTTGCAACCCCACCAGCAAGGTAGAAGTATTCCCTTCTCTCCACATCAGTGCCGGCATCTTCAGATTTGGGTCTTTGTGATGTGGATTAATTTTACTGGAGTTAGGTGATATCTCTGAGTAGTTTTGATTTGCATTTCTCTGATGATTAAAGATGAACATTTTTTCATGAGTGTGTTGGCCATTTGCTGGCCATCTTCAGAGAAGTTTCTGTTCAAATATATTGCCTAATTATACAAAGGGTTGCTTGCTCTTTTCTTGTTGATTAATTTGAGTTCTCCATAGATTCTGTTTATCGGGCCTTTATCAAATTTCTAACATTCAAAAACCTTCTCCCATTCCAAAGGTTGTCTGTTAGCTTTGGTTGTGGTATCCTTAGCTGTGCAGAAGCTTTAAAAAAACTTGATCAATGGGTGGTACCTGTGTCTCAAAGGAGTAGGTTGCTGGCCCCATATATCAGAGGTGGTGGGTTCAAACCCAGCCCTGGCCAAAAACTGAAAAAAAAAAAAAAAGCTTGATCAAATATCATTTATTTATTTATGATGATGCTGCAATTACCAGGGGGATAGTAAGAAGGAAAGTAATTAGAAGCCTTTTGCATGATAGTAGATGTGAAATTAAAGCAAAATAGGGAAATGTACCAGAATGAAACATGATTAGGTTGTATTTAGGACATATTTAGGAAATAGAGCCAATGTGACATAATAATAGATTAATTTTTAAGGGATGACTTTAAAAAAATCAAGAAATATGTCTAAGTTCATAGAAAGAGCAACCCATTGTACAAAGTTGCTATTTCCTGAGTTGAATATTGGTTATGGGTTAAGGGTTAAGGATAGGGACTAATATTGGTTATGGGTTAGGGGTTAAGGATAGGGACTAATATTAACTAGTATGTATGTATTAGAACATACAAGTAAAGGTGGTTTGCACATAGCTCGCTGTAAATGAAGAGAGCTAGTGCTATAAATGTGAAATCAATCACCTGAATATACATGCCATGTAAAGACATATAGATAATAGGGAAAATTACAAGAAATAATTTTCAATGGCTACTAAAATAATTGAATGAAAAGCTGATAAACATTATAATGGATGGATAAGACCTAAACCTGCTGGTTAATTGTATCTTGTATTAAAGGGTGATATGTGTTCTCTATTGACTTGAAATGCACAGCAATGGAAAATAAATGGGACCATCTTAAAAAATATGAATGTCTGAGTGTTGAACATCTGTGCTACCATGTGTCCAGGTCTAACGGAATTTATGGAAGACATTATGGCTACTAGCATATGTGCCCCATAGAGATGCAATCAGCTAAACAGAGGACATGAGAAATTCTACAGGACTAAGAGCTGTCTCCTTAAAAAATGAATTAGGGGAAAAAAGAGAGAAATCTGTTCTAGATTAAAAGGAATTTTAAAACTATATCAAAATAACCTAATGCAGGGATGGAACTTTTCGTTTGGTTTTTAAATAAGCAATATCCAATTTCCTTAGGTAGTTAAGTGTGATAGTTGATGTCTCTGACACTTCACTTTAACACTTCTTTTTTTTTTTTTTTTTTTTTTTACTTTGATATTGCATCCTCATTCTTTTAAATGTATATTTTGGCTTTTGTTTATCTCTCATGTTTTGGTGAGAAATTTTTGTGAAACTATAGGTAGGTCAAAAATTCACATTATTTTTAATATAAGTTCCATTGTGAAACCAATAAAGCACAAACACCTTAAATATCAGCCAAGTCTTGGGAAGGACGTAGCCAGTGAAGGTTCATTCTGGTGATGTTAATCATTTATCCAGCTTCATTACCTTTTCCTAATTTTTTCAAATTCCAATAACATTGGAATAGTAATGTCAAACCTTGCTGCTAATTCATGCATAGGATGAGATGGATTCACTTCCACTACAGCTTTCCACCCAGGACTTTGAGACTGCAGTGAGCTAGGGTGACTCTGTACTCTAGCCCAAGTGACAGAGCAAGACTCTGTCTCAATGAAAAAAAAAAAAAAAAAGAAAGAAAGAAAGAAAGAAGAAAAAAAAACCCCAGAAAACAAAAAATACACAAACAGAAAAAATGTAAACATTGAAAAACAATTATGAGAATGAAACAAAGGTATTTTAACATTGGCCGAATATTAGAAGAAACAAATACATTACTATAGCCATTACTATGGCTATTATCCAAAAACTTGTGAATTATATAAAGAAGGGATGCAATATCTGGTCTTAAATGGTCCTGCTTAGGGTGAGTTGATAACAGGCTTTATAAATAATGGTTTGATCTTTGTCATTATGCAGCTCAGTTACTTGGTATTTAAATGGGATTTATTGATTTTTATCCATGCTTGAAAATTCTAATAATAAACATATTTACACATAAACAAAGTATAAAGACATAAAATTAAAATAATTAAGCAATGGGAAAACTAAAGAGAGCATGTAGGGGGTACAGAAGGAAACCTTGGGGAAACTTTCACATTTAAGGACTTCATAGGCAAGCAGAGCCAGCAAAGGACACAGAGAGGACTTAACAGGGATGTGGGAGGAAAACCAGATGAATGCCATGTCATGGCAGCCGCAAGGGATTTCACACGTGTGTGTGTCAATACACACCTGTAAAATAAAGGGAATACTTAGTAGTGTGAAATGCTATGGAGACTCGGCTAGATGAAAAATGAGAGCTCAACATTAGATAAAGCAAGATTATTGTCAACCGGTACCCTTTATTAAAGCAATTTCAGTGTGTTACAGAAATAAAACATAAACTTATGTTTTCATTGGCTTGGAAAAGAATGGGAGTTGAGAAAGGAGAGTGAGCAATAATGGGTAACTTTTCAAAGAAATTTGAGAAATGGGGAGGCAACTGGATTGTGACAAATTATCAACAATTTTTGATATTATTTTTTAACTTGTATGATATCTAGCATGTTTGTATCAGCACAGAAATTTGTTTATCTAAGACACATGTGATTTTTCATTGTCTTTATCTTGCATTTTTCTTCCCATTTCTTCTTCACCTCCGTTCATTGTGCTTCACAACGCTGAACCTTGCTTACCTCTTGCTTCCTTCTTCATCCTATTATGAATAATGCTTTATCATAGCAGACATCGCAATAAACAATGATGTCTGTGTTATTGAAAAATAGGATCAAATAAAGCATCACTCCTGTGCTGCCACCTCAGGAGAACTGTGTCAGATTCAATGTGGAGCAGGACAAAAGTGTGCCGAGAGTCTACCCGGGAGTGTGATCAGATGATGTTTGCTAGCCTTTCATTTTTTAATAATTCCACGTGAAAGGGTCTATTTACATTTGTGCTTTTTATATACAAATAATAACTGTACATATCCACACATTTGCTTGTATGACACATAATTTCAAAAATATGTTTAGATGACTTCTAACATCATTTATTGTACAGAAGGAAAAACATAAAATGTTGACACAATAGTACATAGTTACTAAATATGGCTAAATATGTAGCTCTAATCTTTAAAACATCCCCCTACAAAAGAGTTAAATGCATCCTCCATAAAGTCAAGGCATAATTATTTTAATCTTTTTCCTCCACTGGAGAGCAACAGTGCCTTTTTAATCATGTTGCAAGTCTGATCCCAAAGCAGTTCAGATAGCTGACTTCATTACTCACAAAAGGCCTTCAAATTTTTGACAGTAGGTAATATTAGTGAATTCATGAAGCCACAGACTGCCTCCTTTTCTACTATTTTAAATGAATTATTTGATTTATTTCTTATTGCTTAACAATTTCTATAGCAACTTATAGTTAGAGGGTTCACAACAATATTTCTTGAATGAATTTTGTTGGATTGGTTTACAGAACACATTTTCAGCTTTGGAATAGACTTGGAGAAGACAACTGAATGCTTAACAAACTAATTAGAACTATGTACTTTGAGTCATATAAATGTACATATATAATATACTATAATATAAATAATATAATATAATATATACATATATATAAATATAATATATAATATATAAAATAAATATATAAATATATTTAAATTATCTAAGCACTTCTTGGTCCAACCCCTGCATTAAGTTGGATTTTAAAACATCTAAATTCACTTTTTTGAGATACGACATCTGGACAAGCCATGACCCACGAGCAGCCCAGACGTCCTGTTAGCCCTTAGTCTGAAATTTTTACTTTAGACCTGAACCAAAACTAAAATAGTCTTTCAAACTAATTGGATTTGTTAACTATTCTTATAGGTAATAGAAATTAGAGCTTTTCTCTCAACACTAGCAAAACTGTAACTGGTATTATTCCTAAATGCCTTATGTGAAATTGACCCTTGATATAAAAATTTGGGGCTTATTTTGTTAAAATTACTTATGCATTTTTATTAACTTGTTATTACATAGGGATTGCATATTATCAATAGCATTTCTGTCTAAATTTTCTCAAGTAGGGAATTATTTTTCTGATAGTTTCTCTCTAAAATCAAGTCAATCTCTCTCTCACATGCACATTTTCTTTTAATAGAAGTAGGGTATTCAGTTTATCTCGTAATAGAATCCTTTTTCATTCATAAATGCTGACATTAAGTTCATTTTTTGCCTCAAATCTTTCCCTTGTATCTTATTGATTCTTTAATCAATTTGTCTTTATGCTTTTAAAATGAATTTATTATATTCTTCTAAATATATATTTCTTTCCAGTCTGTTAACACAAGTCAAATTCTTCATAGTGTTCACCTCATTATTTTATTTTATTTTCTGCATATTAGGACATTATTTAAGGTATTTCCATTAATATTGTTACTCTCAATCACATTATGACATATATGCCTAAAATATTATGTTATTGTCCTTTATTTGATCAATAATTCTGAAAGAAAAATACATTTGATAGTCAATGGTGAAATTTCAGAAACTTAAACAAACAGTGAGGGATTTGTTTGAAGGTGGTAATTAGGAAGACATTTACCTGCAATACTTTTACACAAATGGCATCCTTTGATTACTTACTCACAAATTTTTATAATTTGGCTGTTTGTTTGAGTTTAGCTTTCTTAACAAAATTCTTTAGGACTACCCTACAATATTTTATCCCAACTCTCTCTCCAATTACCAGTTTTACTATTATCTTCTGTAACTATTTTTATAAACATGAAATATAAATATGAGTCATTCAATCTTTCAACTTTCAGCACCTCAATTGCAACAAATTAAAACAAAAAAAAAAAAAAAGAAAGAAAAGAAAAAAGAAAGGTATCAGAGCATTATGACCAAAGGAAAAGGCTATCAGGGGCATATTGAATTTGAAATCAGAATGCCCAGTACATGACCATCATACTGAAGGACTAATTCTGAAGTAAGAACAGTGTAATCTAAAAATGTGTACCCTCATATTAATTTGAAATAAATTAAAAAAAATTTTAAAGGAAAAAAGAAACATGCTTTGAAGAAAAAGAAAATACCACAGAGAGGTTACATGAAGTGTGAGACCATGTTGACTAGATGGGGAGTCAAGTTTTCAGATACCTAAAGTGCCATCATTAAAATGAGACTGAAGGGAGTTAAGAAATCAATGATGAAAAAGGTGGCAAGAATGTGAAATAAACTAGAGGAAAATGGTTGGTAGGTTGCTGTATCTCTGTCATTATAATGTTCTGGGAACTGCATTATGTTCTCTAAATTAGGTGAATAAAATGCTCAGGAGTCACAAAAGCTTATTTCTATTTGAAAAAGAGCATTGGGAAAAGGACACATGTCTAGAAATAATTCTGTATTATTTTTCTTTTACACACCTCGCTTTGGAAGTGTAAGTTGATTCTCTGTACGTTAAGACCTTTTTAATTATTAAAAATTATAATGAAATACATTTTAATTATTAAAATTTTTTATTATAATATCTTCAAGATAAGGTACTTAAAATTTGGTTTAATAGCATGAAGTATGATAAATAATTAAAATACTAACTTAACAATAAATGTCTAAATAATATCAACAACTGCCAAAATAATAAACTATAAATTATATTTTTTCTTGGTAGATGCTACTAAAATTTATCTTTGTAATACATTATATAAAATATTTCACAACTACAGATTTGGTAGTAACCTTAGTTAGAACATTTCTCCAAGTGTTAAACACATATAACAACATAAACTGTGAGTTCAAAAATCAGAGTATGTCCTACATTTCTTTTATACCTTATACGGTACGTATTTTGAACGTGGTCTCAATTGTGATAGACGCATCATAATCACCTTCTATCAATGCTCAAATACACAATATGCTGAAATATTGCTGAATTTTGAAAAGAAAATTTTCAAGATTAATTGTTCTTCAACCTCCATATTTTAATTAAAATTTTGATAAACTCTCTAAAATGATGAGTTGCAGTTTGAAAAAAAGAGAGAGAATATAGTAGTCTCCCTAAACCACAGAGGTTACATTTCAAGGCCACAGCAAATGCCTGAAACTAATGTGAGCACCAAACCCTATATATGTTATTTTTATTTTTATTTTTGTTTTTCTTTTTCGATCTGGTGACTGAGACAGCTACTAAGTGATTATAAGGCAAGTAGCATATACAGCACTGATATATGGCTACGCTGGACAAAGGAATGATTCACATCCTACGACAAAGCAGGACAGTGCAAGATTTTATCACTCTATTCAGTACGGCAACAATTTAAGACTTACAAATTGTTTATTTCTGGCATTTTCCACGTAACCTTTTTGAGCTACGGTTAACCTTGAGTAAGTGAAACTGCAGAAAATGAAACCGTAGATGGCAGGGGGCCAGAAAACATATCTTCCAACAGTAAAAATTTACTAATTAATTTTCTTTATAGACAACTTCTCACTTATCCATCATATAATGTCAAATGTACCTGTGAGCCCAAGTATAATTCTTTTGAAGGAAAAGAAATCAATACATCATTAAAGAAAAACAAGCATACTCAATAGACTATGAAGGCTACTGGGATGAAAACTATTATTGTGCATATATTTAAATTCCCCAGTTCTTGACAGAATTCTCAGAATATATTTTTCTCAGTTTATGAATATTAAATTGATTCATTGGTTACATTAGTAACTATGGAGATGCCTAACAATAGTATAAAATAAATGGATAATTCACCAGAAACTGGCTCCTAGATATTAATTTTAATTACTTTGGAACAACATAATTTAGTAACAAATGTTTAGCAAGCACCCATTAATGGCTCACCTGTGAAGTAATCATTATTGGTATTGATCAGGTGTATAAAACTCATCAATTTTTCTTCTAACAAAAGGTAGTACAATTGAAATTTCAAAGAATAAAGGAAGAGATACCTGTTAAAGGTCACCTAACAAGTGACCATAATTCCAGTCTTGGAATCCTCCAGGCAGCTGGAGGGAGCATATGGGAAGAGATGAGGATGTTAGAAAGGTAAAGGTAGTTTTTTAACCTGGGGCCCCATTTTTGCTCTAAGGCAACACAGGGTCTAGTAAAGAAGAAAATCCCTGAGGCTCCAGATGAAAACAAAACTTTGGTTTGGGAAGGTAAAGGTGGACCTTATGAGCAGGAGAATCGGTGTCTCCAGAAGGGAGTGCTAGAATCAGACTTACGATTTACGGAATTTCTTTTTAGCATCCATGACCTTTTTAACGCCTTCAAGCTTTTTAGCCAGGTTTGGTATGTCATAGTTCTGAGTCAGATACATTCCAAACACCTTGCCCAAAGTCAATCCATGCAGGAGCTGGAGTATGATGTCACCCAGGAGCTGGCGTATGATGTCACCCAGGAGGGTGCTAAGGGAGACCACAGCTCTATCCACCAGTCCTAGCCTCTCAGCTTTTATTCTTTTATTTTTTAATTTTTTTATTAAGTCAAATACACATAGATCATGAATACATTTATGTATATGTGGGGTACAATGTGTTGATTTTTTTTTTTTTTATACAATCTGACATGGTTACATCAAACCAATCAACATAGCTTTTGCCTCATTTACTTGATTATTGTGTTAAGACATTTATTACACTTGACAGATTTGACTTGTACCCTTGCAGTATGCTCCATAGGTGTGGTCCCGCCTTTTACCCTCCCTCTAAATCTCCGTACTGTTTTCCACAGATGTTGTACGAATCGTCAGTCCCACCCCTAGTGCATAAGTCTTCCTTTATGTCTGCATCCACCCCAGCATCTATTATTTTGGGACTTTTTAATAAAAGCCATTCTACAGGGGTAACGTGTTATCATATTGTCATTTTAATTTTCATTTCCCTAATGTTTAGTCACATTGGAAATTTCAGAACATTCTTTTTAAAATGACCGTCATTCTTCTACTCAAAATCTCTGCATGGATTTTTGACCTCATATAGAACAACATTCATGATACTTAACAAGGTCTTGTTAAGATCCTAGTTTTCCTTTTCCCTAGGTAACTCATTTTTTTTCTCACAAATAGGATTCTTTATTTATCATTATTAAAAGCCTGAATTTTAGACAGATTCTTGGACTGGTGGTTCCAAGATATCCATCAGCTCATTCAACTTTAGCATCAGGAGCTTGATGAGAACTATTACCCTCAACATGAACCTCCATGAGTTTTCTCAATTCACGCTTGGGCTTCTTCAGCATTTTTACTTTTCTGAAGAAGGCATCGTAGAGAGGATAAATAGAATGGCCTACCTTTTCTATGTCTTTTCCAATGTTGCCTGCAATCAGTTTATCGACTTCTTTCAAGTTATTTGTCTGCACCTCTCTTGTCATGATTTCCATCATTTTCTTCCGGATTTGGTGAACTTGTTTGTCCTGGGCTTAAGAGGTCTTCCATTTCTGATTATTGCATTTTTTTTTTTTAGTAAAACCAACATAGAACAGATGAAGCAAATAACCACCAGTAGCCTTAACATCAACATGAGCTTCAATCATAGTCTGAATTTTTTAACCATAGAACACATCTTGTCACGGGTAAGATCCATGCCAGGGAAGGTAGTCAGGCAATTTCTGCCCTGAACATCTTCAGTAATCAGCTTGAATTTTCTAAATGAAACTTGATCATTCTGTAGATCAGCAAGACTCACTTCAAACACACGACCTTTGAGGCCATCAGATGCAATTTTGAGTCCTTGAGTTCTGGTAACTAGTGTTTTTTTCCAACATATCTTATACTGAATATAGCAGGTGTCTTCACATCATACCAATCTTTCTTAGAAAATGGATCAACCATTTTCTCCTTGGGTCCCTTTTTCTGCCTTTCATGAGGTGTGTGTTCTTGCCAACCGCCACGATGGTGCTCAGTGAGCCAGAAGGCCCTAGGTAACTCTTAGAAACCTCAAACCCAACTACTGACAGTCTTTATCAAATATTTTGTATTTTTTTTGATATGCTTGTAACTTTTATCCTGAGGATTTTTGCTTGATCTTCCCCCAGGTTAAAAAAATCTTATGTCCCGGTATTCATATGGCTATTGCTTCATTTCACTTCATTCTGTCCTCAAATATAACCTTCTTCAAATAAGCTTTCCTTGAAAACTCTATTGAAAAAAAAAAAAAAAAAGATTATTTCTATTTCCCCAAAACTCTCTCCTTAACGCTGTTAAATTTTTCTCCATAGCATTTTTTGTATAGGACATTAGACTGTTCACGTAACATTTTTTGTTTGTTTGTTCCTGACACTAGAATATACATTCTGTAAGCTCAGGTAATATTTCTGTGTCAGTCATTATTCAACAGTACATCCTGAAAGGGCACTATAAACAAATCCAACCAACCAACCCACCAGACTCTCAGTTTCTCTTTAAAAAAATAATGAACAAGGAATTTTCCACAATTTAACATATGATGCAGAATCGAAACTTGAGCTAATTTTATTTCAAGAGTTACATCAAGTATCCACATCCTAGTGAAACAATGAAATCTTTTTGTACTTACAGTCAGCTTTACTTGGCAGTGCTATTTTTTTTTAAGTCCATCCAAGTTGAAAGTTTCACACATTTAAAAACCATCTTAGTTCAATAAGACATTCAAGTTATTTGTGGTGAAAGCCAGCCTCTCTAATTCTATTCACTCCATTACCAGACCATGAGTTGAGCATACATTGTCTTTTACCAGAATCAATATCTTATCTATTCAGCTCCCTGAAATGAGCTTTCATTATCCAGGTAGTTTTAGATAGATGACTTGCAACTTTTATTACCTTAAGTATAGCCTCCTAGGATATATTGGGAATTCTGTGTATCAGGTATAGGTATAAATCAGATTAGGTCACCTTGAGATTAAAAAATCAATGGTGAAGAAAATGAACAGTTGAGTACTTCTGAGTTTAGCATTCATGGTCAAAGTAATATAGTACATACCTGGTAACAAAAACAAATACATGATCAACTCCCCAAAGCAGTCCTGGACTGGTCAGCTGTGAACTATACTAAGAGAACACTTGCTAAGTTTAATTCATTTATGAGATCCTCTGTAGTACTTCCACATCCTTGAAGTTTCTATGTGATCTTGATTCTTATTTCTGTACCTGATGGACAAAATTATGGAGTTGTACAGGTGTTTAAAATTATTAATTGCATTAATATATGTATAAGTCCACATTTATTTTTTCATTAAAATAAGAAGCTCTTAACATAAAATAACACAAATAATAATTTTAATGAGTAATTTCAAAATATATCGCTAGGGGCTTTGCGGTTGTCAGAGGCCTTGCTTTCCCACTCCTCAGTTCTCTCGCTATCGAGCATTCCTTGTGGACACACCAAGAGGCTGAGACAAGCACACTTCTAAGTGACTAGAATCCTCCGAAGGGAAAATTGTTTGTTTCCAATCATGTTTCCTAGCAACATTTTGTTTGAAAAGAGGGATTTCCTGCTAAGTTTGAAAGTCATTGTTTTTATCATTGAAAATGATATTTTCAATTATCACACAATAGAAATAAAAATCAATAATCATCTTTCTAATTGTCAGGAAAACTGAAATGCAAAAATCAGGCGTAACTTAAAGAACCTATGGAACTCAGAGAAGGAATAGATAATTTGATGAAGCATCCAAGAGATTTAAAAATCTCTATTTCTCTTCTATTTCTAAACTAGAAGAGGTTAATGGAGTTTCCTGCTATCTGGAAAGAGTAGGGTTAAAAGATGTAGACGTCCAGAAGAGTTTTCCCATAACAATCATGGCTTTATTGTTGCCAAATTTCCTGTTCTTCTCAGCAAAAAATAGAAATCTATATTTAAATAAGAATTGCGTGATTTTTAGTTATTGCTCAGCAAATTTGAAAATACTATGATAACAAAATAAAACATACCTGCTGGTCTGGCTTAACACTTGGGTCGCCCATATTTACCATAAAATAAGCAGAAGAAATGTTAACCATTAAAGTGATGAAATAATTACTTCCTTGTATACCTATAAAGTTTTCATATAGTAGGCATAATATGAGCACACTATAAATAGTTTAGTGTCTATATTCAGAGTTTCTCTAAATGGGCTCGCAACAGTGGGAAGGTAATAGACTTTACAGTCTTTGGATAAGTAAATTACCCTTTTTTTTTTTTTTTTTTACTTGTCTAATGAGAAAAACTATTCTGACAATTCTTTCTTATAACATTTCTTGTTACCAGGAAGAACAAATTATTGAAACTGTAGGGCACATCAACTAAAAAAAAATGGAGATCAGAAAATAAGTGTGTATTTCTTCTCAAATTATTCCTTTAAAAAACAGTAAAATTGTAAGTAAATGTTTCATTATTCAAGTTGATTAGGTATTTAGTATTTGCTCTCTTTCTCACCATAACACAGTCAATGTTTACAGAAACATATACATATGATAATGAGAAAGCACATTATTTCTCTACAGTTTTGAAAACCTGAGACATATTATTAATATGAATTTGGAAAGTATAAGACATAACATGGAAAGTTAAAAAGCATTGTATAAATTATGTGCACAATTTACATTTGTCTAGAATTTGTGGAACTGTTTTAATGCAAAAATATGAACACATAGGAAGAAAACTCTTAGAACAAACACAGAACTTAACACAATTAAGTAAATGAATTGTGATATATGTGCATGTACATAAACACATATATGTGTACAAATATTAATGCACTTTCCTATAATCTTATATTTATATTCATTTGTGATTTTCTAATAATTTTTAAGTAATTAGCTGATCTTTTATAATTTTTTAAAAATTCATTTTACTAATTTCACTAGATTTAGGAGATATAAGTGTTGTTTGTTTGTTTTTTGTTACATGAACTCATTGTATAGTAGTGAAGTTGGAGCTTCTAGTGTACCTGTTACCCAATACTGTACATCGTACCCAATAGGTAATTTTTCATCCCTAATCCCTTAACCATTCTTCCCTTTTATGAATCTCCAATGTCCATCATATCACTCTATATGACCAAGCATACCCATAGCTTAGCTGCCACTTAAAAGTAAGAATATGCAGTATTTATTCTTCCATTCCTAAGATACTCACTTAGAATAATTACTTCTAATTCTATACAAGTTGCAGTAAAAGAGTAAATAGACAACCCACAAGATAAAAGAAAATACTCACATACAATACATCTAAGACTAATATCCGGAATAAGAAGAAACTCAAACAAATCAGCATGAAAGAAACAAACCCATTAAAATAGGACCAAACAACACAAGCAGACATTTTTTCAAAAGATATACAGACAGTAGATAAACATATGAAAAAAATCCCAACATCACTAACCATCAAGGAAATGATGGCTACTACCTTATCCCCTCTCAGAATGGCCATTAATAAAGTGTCATAAAGCAATAGATGTTACACACTGTTCTTGGGAACGTAAGTTAGTACATCCTCTCTGGTGATTTCTCAAAGAACTAAAAGTAAATTTATCATTTGATCCAACAACCCCAGTATTTGATATCTACCCAAAGAAAACTCATTCATCAAAAAGACACCTGCACTTGGATGTTCATCACAGCATGTTCATCACCTGCACTTGGATGTTCATCACAGTTTGCACTTGAATATGGAATTAACCTAAGTCCTCATCAAATGATGAGTGGATGACAAAAATGTATGAATATGTGGCATATGCGTGTGTACACATACATACATATACACGTAAATACATGCCAGGCAATACTACTCAGCCATGAAAAAGAATGAAATTATGTCTTTTGCCCACCTTTGGGGAGCTTGGACACAAGGTCACCTAACCCAACACCACTTATTTTATGGAGGTCATCAAATAGGTTTCTAGTCCTGCATTACTGGAAACAAAATGTCAGTTTATCTGATAAATATTTATATTTGTAAGGGGAACAATTCAAGACTTTTAAGGAGAATTTTATCATGTACCTTTTACAATCAATCATTATTAAAACCATGTGGCAAAAAACACTCCCCACCTGCACAAACATACTAGAAAATACAAAAAGCAATCACCTGAACTTACTGGCTGGTGAACTAAAATGCCACTAGTTGATATCTACCCAAAGAAAAAGAGCTCATTTATCAAAAAGACATCTGACCTTATATGTCATCACAGCACAGTTGAGTGTATACAGACCTGAATATGAAATTCAGCTCCACTCTACTGATGAGCACTGAGTGTTGAAGTGGGGAAGGGAGGAGTCCCAGGAGTAAGTTCTTGCCGTCATAGATTTTCGCACACTCGTACAATGGAAGCAGTAGCCTTTCTAGACTGGGGAGTCTAACCAGGGAACGCATGAAACTCTAACCATTCGAGAGAGTTGAAATGATGGCCAAAAAGTTCCCAAGTTGAGGAAGACAAATTTTCAAAGCACATGAGGGCATACACTGAGGCTCGGTATAATATGAATGCTGAATGACAAAGAAAAGAGAAAATAATTAAATTGACAAGAAAAGGGAGTAATAAATAGAAGGGAATAATAACTAGTTCAACAGCCAACTTCTCATAAAGGACAGAATAACAAAGGAGTGTAAAAAATAGCTTTAAAGGAAAATATAATAGTGGACCAACAATTACATAGTTAACAAAATTACCTTTTAAGAATGAGGGTAAAGTCAGGTGTAGTGGCTTGCACCTGTGCTCCCAACACAGCCAATGTGGGAGGGTGACTTAAAGCCAGGAGTTTGAGACCAGCCTGGGAAAAATAGCAAGGCCTCATCTCTAAATAAATAAATTAATAAATAATAAAAAATATTAAAAATAAATTGAGTATGGTGGTGCAAGGCTACAGTCCCAGCTATTTGGAAGGCTGAGACAGGAGGATAGCTGGAACCCAGGAATTTGAGGCTGCAATGGGCAATGATGATGCCATCGTACTCTAGCCCTAGGAACAGGAGAGACCTTCTATAAAGAAAAAAAAAAAAAGAAAAAGAAATAAAGATAGTTTTCAGGAAAAATAATATTAAGGTAATTAATTGACAACCACATAGCATTGCAAGAAATGTTTTTTAAAATGTATTTTATGCTGAAGAAAAATTATATCAGATGGAGAACTGGAACCCAAGAAAAGAATGCCAGAAAAATGCATCATAAAATGGAATCTTAGAAGAGAGGATCTAAAATTGTACATTTTTAGTTAGATAAATGTAAAGTATTTTACCATTTGCCCTTTTCTGTTCATTTATTTCTAAGTCATATAACTTTTTAAAGCAAAAATTACATCCACTTATCATGAGATATAAAATTTGCATAATTATAACACAAATAATAATAACATAAAGGAAAAGGTAATGAGTATGTATCTAAATACATAATGGGTAGAAAGCTAGAGTATATTTTTTACCATAGAAACAAGCAAGAAGGCTAGGTATGGTGGCTCACACCTGTAATCCTAGCATCCTGGGAGGCTGAGGTGGGTAGATTGCCTGAGCTCACAGGTTTGAGACCAGCCTGAGCCAGAGTGAGACCCCCCCCATCCCTAATAATAGCCAGGTACTGTGGCAGGCACCTGTAGTCCTAGCTACTTGGGTGCTGAGGAAAGAGAATAGCTTGAACCCAAGAATTTGAGGTTGCTATGAGCTGTGATGGCATAGCACTCTACTGGGGGTGATAAAATGAGTCTCTATCTCAAAACAACAACAACAAAAACCAACAATCAAAAGGAAGGTGCCTGTGGCTCATGGGTAGGGTGCCAGCCCAATATACCGAAGGTGGCGGGTTTGAACCAGGCCAAACTGCAACAAAAAATAGCTGGGTGTTGTAGCGGGTGCTTGTAGTCCCAGCTACTCGGGAGGCTGAGGTAAGAGAATCGCCTAAGCCCAGGAGCTGGAGGCTGCTGTGAGCTGTGACATCGCAGCACTCTACCAAGGATGATAAAGTGAGACTGTCTCTTAAAAAAAAAACAGTGGAAACATGTATAAGTAATAAATGAATAAGAAAAATGAAATTAAGTTCTTATAATTAAATAATCCAAAAAATGTCAAGTAGAATAAAAATAATATAATGAGAAGCTCTTATCCAAGTATGCAAATCATTATCTTAAATATTAATGAATTATACACTTCAAATAAAGGCAGAGAGTATCAGAATAAATTTTTAAAATTAAAAGAGAAAATTGCTGTTGACAAGAAATGTACTGTAACATCTAAGGTATATATGTATATTGAAAATAAGTGAAAGAAAAGAGATGCTGTTTAAAAGCTTCAGAAAGCCATACTGCTGTGCTGACAACAACTAAAATAAATGTCTTTTCTACTGTACATGATACATATTTCTAAAATGTATCTAAGTAAATTAATAAAGATTGAATTTTACAAAATATATTTTTAAAGCTTAATGGAACTTAGTTGGATATTAATAAAATTATATACACATAGAGTATAGCTATTTAGAAATGAAACAAAATACTTCTCTGCAATGCATGAGTCAAAGAATAAATTAAAATAATAACAATAGGCATGATAATTTGCAAAATGCAACTAGGACACTCTACAGAAAAACTGTGTTGTGTTAATTTTTAAAGGAGATAGATCTAAAATTAATAATTAGTTTTCTTATTTAGATAGGAAATATATAAAGGAAAGGCCAGGCACAGTAGCTCAAGTCTGTAATCCTAGCTCTCTGGGAGGCCAAGGTAGGTGGATTGACTAAGCTCACAGATTCAAGACCAGCCTGAGCCAGAGGGAGACCTCATCTAAAAACAGCCTGGCATTCTGGTGGGTTCCTATAGTCCCAGCTACTTGGGAGGCTGAGACGCACAGTGGTTACAGCACCAGCCAAATAACCAAAGGTGGCAGGTTCCAACCTGGCCCAGACCAGTTAAATAACAATGACAACTGCAACAAAAAATAGCCGGGTGTTGTGGCAGGCACCTGTAGTCCCAGCTACTTGGAAGGCTGAGGCAAGAGAATCCCTTAAACCCAAGAGTTAGAAGTTGCTGTGAGCTGTGACATCATGGTACTTTACCAAGGGCCACAAAATGAGACTTTGTCTCATAAAAAAAGATGAAGGAAAAAAAAAAAAAAAAAAAAAACAACGAAGAGCAAAAAAAACCAAGAGTAAGTATAAGGAAAAAAGTCATGAGTAAAGAAGCATTAATCAATGAAGTAGAAAAAATAGAAACAAATCAAGAGATGATTTCTTAAAAATATCAATTGTATCCATAAGCCACAGAAAAGAAACAGTGAAAAATAAAAAATATCCAAAAATTTATCAATATCAGTAACAAAAGAAGAGAACCTCTTTTTTTTTTTAGACAGTATCTTGCTCTGTCACCCAGGTTAGAGAACCACGGCCTCAGTCTAACAGCAACTCCACACTCCTGGGTCAAACAGTCCTCCTGCCTCAGCTTCCAAGTAGCCGGGATTTCTAGGCACACTGGAATCCTGGAATTCAGGGAATAAATGGAGTCCAGGACCAAGTCCACCTCACAGTAGCTTTTCCCTGTGGCTATTTCCCTCAAACCAGTGAAAATACATGAATTAGGGTGGATGTCCGTAGAGTCTGGTTACATTCTGACCTGTTGAGGAAGAATCATTATAAAAGGAAAGACCAAAGGAAAACCTCAGCATCAGTCATTCACCCTCAAGTCCAAGACAGCAAGTAGAATAGAATATCACAGAGATGGTGCTAAAGACAGCAGTAAGGAGAAATTCTCTTGGGGGAACACCTGTGAACAACATGTAACTGGATACAGTATGTTCTTATAAACACAGACTCTGGAGACACAAATGGCCGAGCTGGTTGTTCCAGGTCTGCAAAGAGCAATATTGGAATATCAAAGATGAATAAGATTTAAATTCAGTGAAGTAACAAGGGTAAAAGGCATAAGATTCCAGGCCTCACATGAATAAATACCTAAGAGCATTGAGCCTAGAGGCAGGTCTGAGCAACAAGAGAGATGAGGGCTCCCTTTTAAGTGTATCAGCCAGAATTTGCTCTCAGCCATCCCAGTGCTTGAGCAATGAACTCGGGAAGGGAAAGGCCCAACAATGAGGTTTTCTTTTTTTTATCAAATATGACTACTGCCACTGTTGAAAGTCCAACCTTTCCACATTGGCGTCTGTCCCAGATTTAGGTCTGCCTTCTCGCCCCCACCCCCAGTGCCTTCCCCGTTAGCTTCTAAAAGCTCACATAAATGCCAAATTTATTCCATGCCATCCCATATAACATTTTCTTAAATCGGAGTACCAACTTCCACATGGTGACTACATGCCATCATTGTTGTTAATATTATTATTATTTAAGCAATGCATACTCACGTTGTATACACTTATTTGTGAACATCATACATACCTGTATGTTTATAATGTGGATGGGCAATATGTATCAGTATCAAGATAAAAAATGATCAAGGTAGATAAAGATATTTATATAAGTATGTGCACACAATTTTTTGTTATTTGAGACAGAGTCTAACTATGTTGCCCTCAGTAGAGTGCTGTGGCCTCACAGCTCACAGCAACCTCCAACTCTTGGGCTGAGCAATTCTCTTGCCTCAGCCTCCCAAGTAGCTGGGAAAATAGGTGCCCACCACAACACCTGGCTTTTTGTTGCAGTTGTCATTGTTATGTAACTGGCCCAGGACAGTTTCGAACCCTCCACCCTTGGTTCGTGGCTGGTGCCATAATCACTGTGTTACAGGCGCTGAGCCATGTGCACACAATTTTTTTTTTTTTTTTTTACTTAAAGCACTGGTATTTTATTTTCATTCGCACACATATCTAAATTACATCTATAGACTCAATCTAAAAATATCACTTCAGAGACATTTCTTTAGTATCAATCTCACATTACATGCAGTAATTTTACTCAAACTCTTCACAAGCGTGTTTGACATTCAAGTCATTCTTTAAGCCACTTTCTGGGTCACTTCACATAAATTTCCAAGGCATACCGTCTTTCCTTCCACCCAGGTCTTCTTTTAATGTG